>MQRK01171881.1:1245-14933 GCA_001938485.1 Girardia tigrina
ATATATATATATATATATATATATATATACTGTACACATTATTCATATCGAATTGAAAATACATTTCTCCATTCAAGTCTTCTGTGAAATTTTATAAAATTAAATTTAAATTAATGAAATAAAATATTACATAATCAATAAATTTAGAATATTTCTAAATTTGTATTATATAACTGTGAGGAATATTTGGTGTGTGGATGTTTTTGTGTAGTGTTTGCATGTTTAAATGTTGTATGTTGATTTGGGATTGTGCCTCTCCTAACCAGATGGATCATCAATATTTAATTTCTTATAATCTGAAACTAATTTATTTAAATTTAGATTTAATATTCAAATTTTTAATTTTATTATTGCAACTTTTAAATAATTTTATTGATTTTATTTTTGTAAATTTTTAAATAATTAAAATCAAATTAATGTTTAAAAATGACTATAAAAATATTTTATTTCAGCCAATAAAATTTAAATTAAATATTTTTAAATAAAATAATCTTTTCAAGTATAGTTCAGATTACAATGAGAGATATTGAAAATTGATTGATGGATCTAAGTGAAAGCAATATTATTGATCATCATAAAGATGATAAGAAATGTGAATGTAATAAATGTTCTATCAAATGTGTGAGTTCTCTTAACAATAAATATTACGGGATTGAGAACAAAGTTAACCTTTGACTCTCCTTTTATTCGATATATAACTGATGTATGTGTGTTTGTAATATAGTTTTATTTATTATATTTTAGTGCAGATCTTTTAAAATTACTACAAATAAAAATATTAAAAGTAATTCTATTTCAAATGAAAGTAAATTTTTTATGATGATAATTTTTATTTAAATAATGATTTTAAAATTTATTCCTTAGATGATATTAAAAATGTTAATATTAATATCTTATGCTCCAACGATAAGGTGAAAATCTCGTATAAGAATTTGAATGGTAGGCCTAGTATTAGGATTAGGATTAACGAAATTTTTGCATATTGTTTATTAGATACAGGCGCCCGTATTAAGTGTGATAGATAGAAGTTTGATTGATAGATTAAAGAATGTGAATGTCACAGGTTCAGAAGATAAAATATATTGTGCGAATGATAGTTCGTTGAAAATTTATAGAAAAGTAGTTATTAATTTTTAAATTTATTATCATATGAAATACAAAGAATTATATATTACTGATAAAGTTACGCCAAAAATAATTGCAGGAATGAATTTCTTAAATAAATTTTACTTCAATTTAATTTTAAAAGAGAATTAAAATAATTGTAAAGTTGATGATTTCGAAAATATTCAAAATAACTATATTTGCAAAATAGATGCGAAATTTAGGAAACAAGTTTCTGAACTTGAAAGGTTTGATAAGTCAATAAGACATTTTAATATTGATTCAAAATCTGGGTTACATAAAGTAATACAGAGGCACAAAAATGTTTTCATTGCACATCAGTGGGATATAGGATGTACAAATATTATGAAACACAAGATATTAATTGAATGAGGATCAATAAATATCAAACCGAGACGTCAGCCCATAAATTTAGAGAATAAAATTGATGAGACCATAGGAAATTTAGAAAGGAATGGAATAATTCGAAAATGCAACTCTTCAAAAAATGCAAACACACCAATAGTTTGCGTCTGGAAAAGGAAAGGAAAGGCGTAAGATTATGCTTAGATTTTATGCAACTTAACAAGATAACAGGAATACCTGATTTTCCAATGCATCATATAAAAGAAATGTTGGATATTCTAAATGGATCTCGGTATTTCAGTACTATTGATTTAGGTAATGTTTATTATCAAGTGAAATTGGATGAAGACTCACAAGAAAAGACGGCATTCTCTACAAAAAACGGTCAATTCTGTTTCAATCGGATGCCTTTTGGAATTGCAGCAGTTCCCGCAATGTTCCAAAACTAATGACAATAGTTCTTGGCGATATGTATTGGAAGGAGGCAATTGTTTATTTAGACGATATTTTGATTTTTTCAAAAACTTTGGAGGAACATTTTCAACGTTTAGATACAATTTTTCAAAAAATAGAAAATGCGGGATTAAGAATAAATCCAGAAAAATGTTATTTTATTAAAGAAGAAACAAAATTTCTTGAACATTTTATAAGCTCAAAAGGTAAAAAGATAGATTAAAGTAAAATTGAATCAAAAATTAATTATGAAAAACCGAAATATTTAAAGAACTTAAGAAGTTTTCTGGGATTATGCAATTATTATCGTAAGTTTATTAAGAATTTGTCTAAATATTCAAAGAATTTAGCAAGTTTATGCGGGCTCAACAAGGACAAACTGATATGGACAGAAACATGCAATGAATCGTTTATGAAAATGAAAGAACCGTTACAGAAACATCAGTCCTAGATTATCCGAATTTCGAGAAGGAATTTATCTTAGATACTGATGCAAGCTTTGATTTAATTGGAGCTGTTCTATCGCAAGAAGATGCTTATTGAAATGAAAGAGTAATTGCCTATAGTTCACATTCAATAAGCAAATATGAGATAGGATACTGTGTAACTAGGAAAGAGTTATTGGCTATTTATTATTTTATTCAACATTTCAAGCACTATTTATATTGTAAGAGATTTACTCTTAGAACGGATCATAAAGCCATAACATTCATGCTGACAATAAAAAAACCGATTACATCTCAATTCCAAACATGGATCAATTATTTAAGCAGTTTGGACATCAATATGCAGTACAGAAAAAGAGTTAATCATACCAATGCAGATTCTTTATTACGTAGTAAATGTGAAAATTACTCACAGTGCAAAACGAATCATGAAGAAGCACAAAAAGGTAAGTTAAAGACTAAAATATTAGCTCTGATGGCAGAATGCAATGGTGAGAATTAGAAACGAAATGATAAAGAAATTGAAAAAATCAAAGAAGATGTGGAGAAAATACGACAAATTTTCGGTTGGAAAACGATGTTATTTTATCAAATGAGGATAAAATACGGATACCATATAACAAACGGAGTCAGTTCATTATTGAAACTCATAAATTATTATGCCATGCTGGATTTTAAAATGTGTATGATTATATTAGACTTAATTTTGATATGATGAAAATATATGAATTTACAAAACAAATTGTAGAATCTTGTGAGGCTTGTAAAAACGTAAAGTTATGACTACGAGATCAGAAGAAGCTATAATTAAGCAAAGCACTAATTTCCCATTTGAGTCAATATTTCTCGATTTTTGCGGAACGTTCAAAAAGACATTTCAAGGAAAAAAGTATATTTTAACTATTATAGATCAATTTAGTCGATGTATTTCTTTAAATGCTCTGGCAAAACAAGATGAAAAGACAACTGCTAATATACATTTGAATCGATGGATATTAAAATATGGTGCAAATCGAGTAATGTATTTAGATTGTAGAAAATCGTTCCAATCCAAATTTATAAAGGAGCAAGTATAACGTTATAAAATTCAGATACAATATTCAAGTCCAAATCATCATAACACCAATGGGCTAAGCGAAAGACAATCTAGGACAATTCAAGATTTCATATCTTCTTCTTTAAAAGATAAAAATGGAAAAACTTGGGTCGAGTTATTACCAGAAGTTGAATATTCTTCAAACACCACAACACAAAACTCAATCGGAATGAGTCCAGCAGAAGTCGTATTCGGTTTCCTGATAAATAGGCAATAGAATAGTAATAAAGAGATGGAAAAAAATCGTGAAGATATTTTAAATACCTTTAGACAAAATCAAAGTAAAATTCTAGTAATATTTCTTTTAGTAAAAATATTTCTGTTTTTAGTAAAAATTGAAAACAGAAGTAATAAAGATGATAACCGTTACGAGGGACCGATGAAAATTCATAAAAAGCGGCATGAAAGAAGCTATGAATTACAAGATAAAAACGGAAAATTAAAATTAAAAACAAGATAAAAACGGAGGAATATAGAGTGGTTAAAACCCTTTAAAATACGGGGGATGTGAGATATTATAAAATTAAATTTAAAATAATTAAATAAAATATTGTGCAATCAATAAATTTAGAATATTTCTAAATTTATATTATATAACTATTACAGGGTTGAGAACAGAGTTAACCTTTGACTTTGCTTTTCTTTGGTATCTAATTGATGTATGTGTGTTTGTAATTTAGTTTTATTAAATATATTTTAGTGCAGATCTTTTGTCTTCTAATATCTTCATAATTCAATCTGGAAAAATGATATTAATGCTGCATTTAGATTGTTCCCATGACAATAAAAAATAATATTTTGACTAATTATTACACTTTAATTTTAATGAATACGACACATATCTAAAGGAAACCTATTTTATCTACCCCAAATATATGATCACTTTTACTGCTTTATTAAAAGAATAATTATGTTCTTTTTAGACGGTGTCGGAGCACAATTTACTAACAAACGAAATTCGGATGCAAAAGCCATTTGTGAATTGGCATTTTTCAATTACGTCGAGGTAAAAATGCATTTCATTTTATATTATTTACCAGGTATATTACACGACATGCATTTAACAATTCTAATAGTACGTATTTAACTTATTCATGATGATCTCAAAGCAGATCGAATGTGTTAATGATAGTGGATAAGTGATTTGGTCACCTTTAACGACACTTCCTATTTTTAAATATTACAATAATATTGACCAGCATCAAAGGGAAGAATAATATTTTCATAGAACATACACCGACCTTCGTATCTTTTAATGTCGTCGTAGCATCTCCAAACTCACAGTGAACAGATAAACAGATACGTTTCTTTATACATATGACTTTTTGAAATTTTTATTCCGACCGATCCCAAGGTTGCCCCGAAGACCGGTGGTACCATAAAAGTGCATTAGAATCAGGAACTCGAACTTATTGTTCTAGGTCAATTTAAATTTAAAACTGTTTGGGTGGTTCACTTTCGAATTATACACTTTTTCAGTCAATTTTTAAGAACAAAAAAGATCTTTTTTTTAAAAATAATAATTTTAATTAAAAGAATTTTTTGTCACAAATATTTTAAAGGGTCTCGTTACAAATAAATCCACAAATGCTCTTTTTTGTCACAAATCATTCGAAATCGAAAATTAATTTACTAATCAAATAAATCGTTTTGTTTGACAAGAAAAGTAACTAAATCGACAAAATAAAATCAAATACGGTACAACTGTGCATAGGAGCAAAAAACCAATATAAAAATTCGAAATCATAAAAAGTTAATATTTCTAACTTGTTTATATTTCTCACTTGGATAAACAACTCGAACCAATACTCGCTCTTATTGGCCACTTTACAATACAAAACTCTCGGTTCACCACAATTGTTCTCACTCTCTAACGAGCCACATACATACACGGCACACCATCGAATCAAATATGCACGATTTTACCCAGAAATGTATATAATGATTCGATGAGTCATCGTGCAACACAAAACATGAACAATGATAATAATAATACAAACAGACACGTCAATTCCCAGAAAGTTCGAACAAATATAGTCAGAAACTTTCAACACATCTCATTTTTAAAAGTAATATAAAATTATTTCAAAATGGATTCAATTCGGAATAATAATCAGAATAATTATCGAAAATATAAGTGTCTTGATTTTAACAATCTTTACATAGGATAAGTAGCTCTATCAACTTAAAGGCATTACTATATTCAGATCAAAAGAAAATTGTTAATTAACAACTGATGGCATTTACTTTAATACTTATTAGTAGAATCAGTCAACAGGAATTATTTTATTTAAGTGATAAAAACAATTGAATATTGAAACAACGTCCCAATAATTATTTGATATTTCAGGAGTATTTGTAATGATATTTACAATCCTTTATGTGCATTAGATATGGATATAAATATAAATGATTCTCTTATCTTAACACCCCCTTCTTTAAAAGGCTCTAGCCAGTGGTGAGCTATAATGGGCTCGTGCAAGCCCTTTGTTAAATGGTTCTATGATTTGCGAGCCCCTTGTTCTTTTCGGTAATAACTTGTATTTTTTTCAAATGAAAATATAATACCTTTAAACCATTTTCCTTTCATACATTTGTAGGTTTTTATATGCATTTTTTTAATTTGAATGTACATTGTTATGAAACAGTAAAATGTAAAAATGGTTAATGATGATACAGTTCTTTGCATCAATTTGAATCAAAATATGGAATATGTATTCAAGAATTTTAAAAAATCAATAAATTAATGTTTAAAAATGAATTAAAATAACTTGGAAACTAATAAAGAATATTAAAGAATTATAATTAGACTATAGGTCTAACTGTTCTATTGTTCTAAAAATCTTTTCATTTTAATATTAATTGTCAAAATAGTTTCAAAATTTAGAATAAATTAATACATTTTTTAATGAATTTCGATTATTTTAAAATACTTTTAATTTTCTCAAGCATTTTCTTAAAAATAAATTATTAAATAAAAATTTCAGTTTATTATTTATTTTTATATTTTTTACAGTTTTTTAACCGAATAATTTTCTTTATTTTAGATACTTTTTTCAAATGTTTCTTAAAAAATAAACTGTAAAATAGTAAAAAAATGTTTAATAATCATTAAAAAATTACTCAATTTCAATATTTTTTTACAAATAGTTTAAAAAATAAAATACAATATCCATTTTTATCCGATTATTATTTTTATAAGTTTTTAAAATATTTCCTTAAAAATAAATTATTTAATAATGGAAAAATTTTTAATTTTTTAAATCTTTACTATTACATTGGTCTACATTCAATAAAGTATTTTTTACATATGTATTAAAATATGTATTATTTAAATATGTATTAAAAATCTTTTGACGCACTAACCTGAAGATACAGAATTTTATTTATTAAAAAATTAGTTTATTTATTTGTAATTTTAGCCACGGGTCCAACGTAACTGAATAGTAAGTAATGCATATTTTGTGGTAAAAAGAAGTTTAAATACTAAATTTTCAGCGTTTAGACAGCCTTTTTTCTTCAAAAGAATTTCAAAAGTTTTGTTCATTTTTATTTACAATATAATAAGTTGTTCAAGAATATTACATTATAAAGTGTATACAAAAGTAAAATTCACTTGAGCACCTTAAAAAATCATCTTTTTTTCTATTCTATTGTAATTTAAATTATAAAATTTAAAATAATTATAAAAAAGTTTTTAAACAGTTCAAAAATACTGCGATATGATGGTTGGCATTATTTTTGTAGAGGCACATTAAGTCAAATAAAGTTAACATAAGTTTTTTACACAATTACATTATTTCTGTCGTGTATGTCTGGTGTGCATAATTTATTTGTGGTGTATTTTTTATTTTTTTTATTTTTTTTCCTGGAATATTATTTATTAAATTCAATAGCACAGTATAATCATTTAAACTCATAAAATGAATTAGTTCACGTCTGGAATTTATTAAAAGCTTCACATTCAGAACTGGAATCCGCTTAAATTTTTAATTGACACATTAAACATAATCTATTGTTCCTGAGAATTATTTGATTAACGTCAGCTGTGTTACTATTATGAACTAAATTAAATAGATTAATCAAATACACTGTTTTTACTATATAATAACAAATTCACAAATCGTTTAGAAAGAAAATTTGTTCCGAATACTAATTGGTACGAATTAATCAGGTTAACCTAACTTGATATTGTTGGTGAACCTGATTAGTATCGGCTTTTATAATTACAGAAAAAAAATAACGAACTAGTAAAATATGAAATTATAATTTAACCTTACAACTTCAAGCGAGATAACAGTCGTTGTCTTACGATAAAAGAAAATTACTGGTTGATCATAAATTGGCCCAGAATAAAAATTCGGATGTCTTCGATGCAAATAATCTAATTTGATAATAGTGGTTGAATGAAAAACTATCGTATTCAGATCAAATATTCGGATGTCTTCAAAAAAAAATAACTGATGTCGTTGATAAGCCTTTGACAAAATAGTCCAAACTTCGTAAGAAATATCACGCACCAGCGTATTTCAAATTGAGTTTTTTTTTAATTCTGTGATCAATATTTTATTGATCTTCTTTTGAATTTTAATTTCTAATTTATTTTTTTTGTGATACCGTCCTTCATTTAACTCTTGATTGAAATGTCTCTTGTTCCGCTTTTCTATCGAGATTCAATTGTTTTAATATAATGTATTTTCACTTATTGGTTCCGCAACACATTTATAGTAGCGCTAAATTGTATTAATGGAATTGTTCCTAAAGTATTTCATAAAACGAAAGTCAAATGTAAGCTGTGTAAGTACTCTATATGTGAAAATCATACTGATAAAATAAAAAAAATACAACACACCAAAAAAAATAAAAAATACACCACAAATAAATTATGCACACCAGACATACACGACAGAAATAAAGTAATTGCGAAATCAATTTATGTTAACTTTATTTGACTTAATGTGCCTCTACAACTTTCATCGAAATTACTTTCACCGAAATTACTTTTACCAAAATGAATTTCATCGAAATTTTTTATCGACATTTTTATGATTCTTTCGCCGAAATGAAATCTAAAAATAAGAATTTATAACCATTAAAATTAAACTATTAATCGATAATATAATATATATCATAACAGTATATACTACTTTCACCAAAATTGTTTCATCGAAATTTTTTTCACCAAAATTTTTTTTACCGAAATTTTTTTTATTCTTTCGCCGAAATGAAATCCATAAAAAATAATTTATAATCACTAAAATAAAACCATTAATCGATAATATAATATATACCATAACGGTAGATACTACTTTCACTGAAATTGTTTCATCGAATTTTTTTTCATCGACATTTTTTCACCAAAATGAATTTCATCGACAAATACTTTCACCGAAATAAATCAAAAATGGTTGTTAATTTTTTTGCAACAATTATTAAATATATCCGGAAATCCTTACATATTACTGCGTTAAATTAAAAAATTTTTCATCGGAATGTATTTCTTTGAAATGCATAAAAATTATTTATAGCAATAAAAATTAAAAAATTAATAGAAAACAAAAAGTAAGACTTGATAATTTATATTTGACACAATTCCAAATAAGTAATTTTTCTTATCGCAATTATGATATCAACCTAAGACAATCCTCTTGATTCTGCTATTAATTCTTTCATAACTGGAATTAGAACTTTGCCCTGAAAATCCTGCTTTGTACTGTCATATTCTGAATTCATTGTAGTTTTGATGATCCTTAAGTGCATTGATAAACTTTCATATACTTGGATGGGGTACTGCTAGTGTTTCATTAAATTCTCTGTGCCAACCCTTGAGGTCTTCCAATAAAAATATCTTCAAAATAATCCAATAAAGGAGTAACTTCTCCGAAAGTAACTTCTTCGCAAAGAATTTCACAATATTCAATTACGTTATTCGATGGAACGAATGCTAATGCTGCAAGTAAGCGCAGATTTGAAGTAAAAATATAGTGCTCAGAATATATTGAAGCCAACCAAAGTGATTGAATTTTACGCCAAATACACTGGGTAAAGTGAAAGAAACAACCACGATGAGCTGCATTTGGAAAAATGATATTAAATGAAGCAATCATAGCTTTCTCAAAATCTGTCAATATTGATCTTGGGTTCATTTCGGGTACTAACTCCTTAATTTTACTCAGTAAATGCTTGTAAGTCAACATACTCTTATTAGGAAGCAAAGCATATATACGTGGAATGGAGAATTTATACCTTAATCCATGAAAGTTATAAAGTTGAGAAAAAATGCTCGGACAACATTTGAAAGTTCCATCAGCATAAATATCATCACACATAAGGAATAAAGAAAAGTTTCTTTCAGTCGAGAATATAAGAATACTATCTAAGTTGTTTCCAGAATCATATAGCAGAAATGTTTCTCCACTATGGCTTAACTTAAATTCATGCGGAATTATCAATTCTGTCACTGAATGAGGAATAAAAGGCTCAGCACTGATATTCTTTCTTGTCCGAGTAAGAAAGCTGGGTAGCTGAGGTGCAATAAACGTGTCTACAGATAGAGTGCTTGTTGCGACAACTGAAATAGGAGCATCTCTAGATATAATCGATCTGATTTTATCTCATTTGCAACTTTAGCAGTTTCTACTTTAGCTGAATTTTCAGCATGATTGTGTTCTTTCTTGAATATTTGCTGTCCATCATAAGTGAATATGACTCTTGCTGGACATTTGAACTTTTGATATTGTTCACATTTCCAGTATTTTCTATCATTAAATGCCTTTTCATATATGAAAATAAATCCATTATGTGTAATCTTGTCTTCGTCTCTCTTACTTTTAACATATTCAGTGACTATCTCAAGAATTAATTCTAAAATGAAGATTAAATTATATTAATAATAAAAATTAAATTATTACAATATTTTTTTTCTAAATAAATAATTAAATAATAATTAGTTCTAAAAAGAAGATTTAAAAAGTATTTATGATAAGTGTATTAATGTACTGAAAGGCCTAGTCGAAAATTCGGCTAGTGATAAACAGGATGATCAGGAAGTAACTATCGGGTTTAAACTGCAATAAATTTTTTTGGCAAAACATTATGAAAAAATGGTTTTAAAGAACAAAAAAGCATTTATTAAAATTTAATAATATTCAACAGAATAACCATCGACATCAATACCATGTTAAAGGCGTCTATTAAAAGACTTAATGGCAATTTGGCACATTTCACCATCTATTTTTGCCGCTTTTTGACAAATAAAATCTTTAAGTTGCTGAATATTTTCTGGCTTTCTCTTATTCACTTCATTCTTCAAATAACCCCACACAAAAATTCGATTGGTATCAAATCAGGTGACCTGACCGACCATACATATGGACCACATCGTCCCAGCCAACGTTGTGGAAATGCTTCATCCAGAAATTGTCGCATAATCAGTGAATAATGGGTAGGTGCTTCATCTTGATGGAACACAGCTTTCCGTTTGCATGTTCTTGATAACGATGGTATAAAGAAACTTTTTAACATATCCAGGTAAAGCGCCGCCTTTATGTTTCCTTCAATAAAAAAGGGCCCATAAACACGATTTGAAGACAACCCCATCCAAACATTAACTTTTTCACTAGCTTTTGACCTCTGATATGTTTCGGTTTGTGTTTCAATGCCCCAAATGCGACCGTTATGTCTGTTTACAATACCGTTAAGATGGAAAGTTGACTCATCAGAGAATATCAGGTTACTAAGAAAAATTTTATCTGCATCTATCGACTGAATTAACGTTTCACGCATAACACGTCTAAGAGCGCAATCTTCTTCATACAAAAGTTGTGTCTTGAATTCTGTAGGGGAACATTTTTAAGTCGTTTCGTAATACTTTGTGAACAGTTCCATAAGAGCAATTCAGAGTTGACAACGATTTCTTGATAGAAGACTGGGGTTCTTGCTTTAAATGTTCTACTATCTCATTTTTCTTTTCATCATCAATTGGTGGTCTTCCAGACTTTGGGGCATTTAGAACGCTTCCTGTTTCTTTAAACCTTTTGAAGAAACTTTCTAATACTTTTTTCGGTTGAAATATTTTTCAATTTAAGTCGTTGAAGTTCTCTTCTTACTAAAGTCACTGACTCATCTTCGCAAATAAAATAACAATTTTTACACGCTGATTTACATCCATTTTGAATCTTACGCTTAAAACAATAACAACATTTAATACATTTAAACCAATGTACTTTTAATTAAATTTTAAAGAAGAAGCTTCAAGATGCCTTTATAATTAAAAAGAAATACAATATAATTCAAAAGTTATTGCACTTTAAAACCCAGTAGTTACTTTATGATCTATCTGTATAATAAAACAATAATTTTTGCAAAAATAGATAATTAATGATTAATTAAAGCGAAAGATAACACAATTCGAATAAAAATTTCAGGGCGTAATATTCGAAAGAAACTCTAATATTTATCAAAAAAATTTTAAGAATTTATTACTAATATTTATGGCTATTGAAATAATATGTTTAAAATTTAATACATCCGTTCAATTATTTAATAAAAATAAAATTTTATTAGTAATATGTTTGAAAATTTCAAAATTTTACACTTTAAGTAAGTGTGAGGCCGAAACATTGAATTCGGAGAATTAGAAAATGAGCTCGTAAAAGGGATTAAGGATATAAATGAGAAAGGTCTTCATGTTAATGGATAAATATATTCAGGTAATGGAGCTTAATATAAAAGAAATATAATTCTGATAAATATAATAATTTTAAAGTATCACCTGGCTGGCTCGAAAAATTTAAAAATAAAAATAAGTTAATTAAAAGTAAATTTAATAAAATTAAGTAAATAAAATACTTTGGAGAGGGATGGGTATTACAAATAAGTGATATTAAAACAATATTAAATAATATTAATATTAAAAACTAAATTATTATAATAAATATATGTATCAAAGAAAAAAATTTTGATTAAATATTTCGTCAGGTCAATATACTACCAAAATATATCATGATTTATAATCTCAAATATGAATATTTCTAAATAAATTCAAAAAGATTTGGCATTTTTCGATGAAAAAAGTTTCGCTGAGAAAAATTTCAGTGAAAGTAATATATACCGTTATGGTATATATTGTATTATCGATTAAGGGTTTAATTTTAATGGTTATAAATTATTTTTTATGGATTTCATTTCGGCGAAAGAATAAAAAAAATTTCGGTGAAAAAAATTTCAATGAAAAAATTTCGGTGACAGTAATATATACCGTTATGGTGTATATTATATTATCGATTAATAGTTTAATTTTAATGGTTATAAATTATTTTTAATGGATTTCATTTCGGTGAAAGAATATTGGTGGAATGGAAAACTTTAAGTTTTTCTGCGGTACATTTTTTGGAAAAAATATTGATGATGACCTGCTCCTGCATTTGAATTAGATTTTTGGAAAGTTTGGTCGATTTTAGTCGTACAATCTTCAAACAAATAGCGAACAGACATATCGGGTAACAGCAAAGTCTAACATAATTATTTTTCGTAAAGAAACTTAACATCGACTTGTAACGGTGTATGACAAAGTTTAGTTGCAAGTGTTGTTGCATTTGGCCATACCGTATTCAATTGATTCGTGAACAGATAAACAGATAATCAACTTTATATGTACGATATTGTTTTCTTAAATGTATAGAATCGTTCTGCTAATAATCTTTCCCTAAGAGCTAAATTTGATAGAATTTGTAATTTATGGAATCTAATTAGATATTGGGCATATTTCGTCGTGATTCTAGTGCTGTTTTGAGATTTTTAATCGAATCCTAGTTCAGTCATACAACATATAGCTTTTCTTTACTTCTTCAATATACTTGTGAGAAGTGGTTGCAACGTCTATATCAGAATTCTTTTTTTTTAAACACCAAAATTTATTACTATAACAATTCATATTTCTAAAACAAATTTTCCTGTTAATTTAATTTAATTATCTCGACCCAAATTAATCCATTAAATTCTTTTCGATTTAATTTTTAAAATCCTGAAAATTTATTTCGAAAATTTATTTCAAAAATTATTTAAACTTTATTTTCAAAATCAATATTTAAAATTGCTTAAAAGTATTTTTAATTATAAATAAATATTTAATATTTTTGTTTTCTTGACATTTTTAATTTTAAGATATTTAATATTATTTAGATACATTAAAGATATTTTTTTATTTTTAAATAAATATTTTA
>MQRK01171891.1:3608-19403 GCA_001938485.1 Girardia tigrina
ATATATATATATATATATATTGAATATCGAGAATAATCGTTCGACTTTGCGGATGAATGTCACTGGGACGATAATAACGACTAGATTAATTGATAATCGATTTGATTATTTATCAATATTTCAATTAATGGATCGCAATCAAATTAAATTTGATTGCAATAATAATTCTGTGATGTCATCGGTAATTTCGGGCAAATGTAACGCCATTGATTTCGATTTGAGTGTCGATTCCAAGTTGAACGACAAATGTCTTCAAACGCCTTACTATGTTGAAAACAAATCGAACGAGAATTTTTCAATGGGCCAAACACATCCCAAACCGCTGCATAACCATGTTGCATCCATCCGATTCTCAGGGCAACCTTTCAGTCGGGCGGAACACAATTGACGTTATACAATAATTTCTTCATAGAAATGTTAATGGATTTTGATACATTATGTGATGGGTTGTTGCATTCGTTCCACTTTTGTCACCAACGTTGATGGGTAATACATCCAAAGTGGATCAAACACATGAATAAGATCTGATATCACATTTACTCCAACCCAGTGTTCTAGTAAATTACCAGACTGAGTATTAATCACATATCCCCATCGAGTAGATTATCTGAAACTTTATACAACGAATATATTACACGTAATTGAGGATATCTTTTCAGTGCTTTTCAATCTGATATGTACTATATATATATATATAATTATCAAAGGTTTAGATACAACTTACTTCATATATTATTCCTGTTTGTAATTGCTGTTTACACTTCTAACATTGTGTTTATACAATAACTGTTCCATCTTTTCGTATTTTTACCTCACTATCAAATTACTTAATCTAAAGACTTAAGAAATCTTAAATTAAATTTTAAATTGCCTGTGGCATTTGTATTTGATCAAAGTCAGGTACCAAGACAAATGTAAAGTATGGATACTTTGTTGTGAAATCATCCATAGTGATTCCATTATTCATATCTTTATTCACGAGTACCATGTTCAATATTATGGACTTGTAGTATGCTTCAATAAAATCATTCTTTTCATAGTCTGATCCATTTTCAAATATGAAACTTTATAGTCAATTCCTCAAGATAGGGTTAGTGAGCTAATATTTCAGTTGTCAAATGCTGAGCAATATGAGGCGTTATCTCCACTAACTTTTTTACTATCTTGAAATGTTACCAATACAAATTTTGGTAAACGCTCATCACTTTAAATATTGTCATTTTTTTCACCATGTGATAATTTAGGAATTGAAATTTGAACAGTCATTGCTGTTTGTATGGGATGTATAGCATTTTGATTATCAAGACAATATATACTGATTCTTTTGTACAAACACGTTGTATTTAATAACCTTGCACTCTCAATTTATATATCTGACTCTTGATCTCTGTTTCAATACCACTCTTTTCATATAGAAAGATTACTTTACTTTCATTTCAATGAATCTTAATTGTTATATTGACATTTGGTATAAGATATTTTGGTTGCTCAAAAATAGAGATTTAGTGGTCCACATAAAGTCGTCAAGGCTGATTTCTGCAACCATTTGGTTCTTTTAGTTGCCTCACCATACCCTATGTACTTGAGAAACGTCTTTTTCGTATTTGAACTTAGATTCAATGTAGTCTCAATGATAATAACTATCATTAGTGTCCTCAATCATGGTATTATTGAGAAACAAGGTTATATCTTTGAATAAGTAATGGAAGAGGTAATTCATCGGTGTTAATTTTGCAATTTCAAAGGTAAAGTCTTTTCGAGATTCATCAACTGCTTTTATTTTGATGGTAATCATTCTATCATTCAGATCAATGTATTCATCTTTACTACCGATAATATCAGACTATATATTAGATTCATTATACCCACTAATAGTATAATAATATTACTACGATAAGATTAGGTGGCTAATGGGGTTAACCACCTAGTTACTCTGAATATGAATTTCAATGATTAATGAGGCACCACTGTCGAATTTCAGTTCTTCTTAAAGCCAATGTGAGAATTTTGAATTTTTCTTCTTAAACAAGAGCCTTTTTTTAAAAATAAATGAAAAATTTTACTTTTAATTAGAGTTTGAAATGATTCCATTATTGATTTACGGAAGGCTTCATCAATGTGCTTCACCCATCCGCAATCGTCAGACATTACTTTAGTGACCCATTCACTGGTTTCAATTTCTGCAAAAATAATTTTAACAGAAAAAAGAGATTGATATTAATTATGATTGCTTATATATTAGTCTATCTCAATCCGAGTAATGGGGCAATAGATTGCAGAATAAGACAAGTCTATTATTGAATCACAAATCCAATAGTTATTATGATTATATAATTATAATTATGATGATAAGATAATATAATTATGATTATATATAATAACATTAATTGATGATCGTCTATTATGGTAATTGGGAGCAGTTTCATTTTTGAAAAAAAAATAATTCAAAAGAATATAACGAGATTAATATAATATAAGTAAATAATTAAATGTTTCAAAAGAAAAACATCATTAAAAATGTTTTCCTGAGAACTTTAAAATTAATAAATAATCAATAATAGGAAATAAAATTACCAGTTGCATGAAATTTCTAAATCTTAGCCGAATATTCAATGTTAAAAATTAAACATTTTCTAGCAAAACATAGGATTTTGAAATCAGAGAGACCAAGTAATTAAAACATATCAAGTGAGGATTGAGAGATACTACCCAGAGAGCCAATCATGAAAGTAAACAGTTCAACTCTAAAGCCGGGTTTTGCAAGCTGAATTTTCGACTTAAGACTTGAGTTGTTGCGGCAGCAGCGCAGTGGAAGCTTATTTTAATATTATTTGTCGTCAAATGGGAGAGAGGAAGATCATTGTCATCATGTTTTCTAATATTATTGTTATTATTATTATCCTTATCCTTATTTTTATTTTTATCATTATTTTTATTATTATTTTTATTCAAATATAAATACATATATAACATACAGTCTCTCCGCGTGATCGTCACATCATCATTAAGCCCCTTTCTAACAGCGCGGCACGTTTTTTGATCTCAGAATTCTCCAACAGATCCCGCAAACAATCGATAATTTTCGCCCTAAGGAGGGCGGTATCCATTCGCAGAGAACATTTTGCGATAATGTCTCGAGTTTTTCGGTTTTTTCCTCATACTCATTTTCGTGAATTTCGATCAAATCGAGCGATTCTACAATCTTTTCGAAATTCGAAACCGATGGATATTTATTGCCTGATAGATATGGGGAAATTATTTTGCATTTTTTAGCCATGTTTTTCTCACTCATTGATAAAATTTCGATTTTAATAATAACGAAATCACGAACCAATAAATTCTTCATTTTTCTTTCAATTCGAATTACAACAAATGTCATTTAAAAACATCTGCGGAATTACCGCAATATTATTTAAACAATCAAAAATATTTAAAACAAATGTAAATTAACTATATTATGTCATTATGTGACAGGTTGTTGCATTCGTTCCACTTTCAAAATCATATTTTTGAAAAAATACCGACTGTTTTGAAAAATGTGTTTAATTCTAAATAATTTTAGTAAACTAAGAAAGATTATTTTTTTAATAAATTCTGCGAGCTTTTCCGGAATGCCTGCCACTAGACTTGCAATTGTAGTTACTGTCACGTTTTTGGTTGGATTATTCCACTTGTTCCGAAAATCTGCAATCATCTGTGTCCTCTTGTTTGTCATCTTTAATTGCCTTTTTACCAGGGCTCAATATCTTTCGATTAGACGATGCTCTCGACAATTTGGTAGGTTGGCCTCTTTTTGAACCAAATTTATGTTATTGACTTCGTACCACTTCTTGGCTGCCTTACCATAGTAGCACGATATTAAATCCAGCCTAAAGAAAGTAAGACCTCCTTGCTGACTTTTAATGGTAATAAACGCTTTTGCAAGCACTCCTTCACATAGACTTCTGTTTTTATTGTGCCAGATGTGACAAAAAATTACTCTTTTTTAGAAAAAAAACTTTTTGGGAAATTTAGATTTTTTCTTACTTCTTAACTTTTCTTCAACTCCTCCTCTCTTAGTTGCAGAGTAAAATTCTTGTCCGGGTAGCTGGGAAAACTCGCAGAGCACATAAGTCTCATCATCCATAATGCAACAATTTTTCTTCGCAATAAAACCAGATTTTAACTTTCTGGCTCGCTGCTGGCCTTTACGTTTTTGTTAGCGCTCTGGTCTGGTACTGTTCGAATTTTATACGTTATTAAACCCACAGACTGTTTAATTTTTCGAAATGCTTTCTCGCTACAATTCTTCTTTACCACCAGTTTTCAATTTGATTGACGAGACTTTCTCTCTAGCAGAGCCTTTATTTTCTTCACATTTTGTGTACACGGAAAACCATTTTTTCTTCCCGAAAAAATTTTTCTAAAAACGTTCAAGTTCACATTGAAGTTTTTAATAACGTCAGAAACTGTTTTCTGACAAGCCTTTGCCTTTCTGGCAATTGTTTTCTGACTTGATTGTGAATTTTCTTGAAATAAATGAATAATTAATTCGCATTTTCCTGTTTCTAACGACATATTCATGAAAAATGAAATTTACAAATGAATACCAAAATGAATTTTATTTTGATGTATTCAAACAACAGCCTACTTTATTAGTTTTTTTGTGATTTGTGAATTTATATTGGAATTTTAGAGATTTAAAGTTAGTAATATTTTTCGCACTCAGTCCTTATCTCCGTTGCAACTTCCTTCAATGCTTCACCAGGCTTTTTAGTACAATTCAAGACATTCTAACCACCACCTAATATTGTTTCACCCGTTATCTTTGCCACATGTATACCAAATTTCCTCATTATAGGAATAGCATATATGTCTAATATAGCCTTCTAATTACTTCCGCACTGTTTACCACTAAAACAGTGTCGGGCAGCCGGTGCGCTGCGGCGCACTGATGCGCCGTGAAAAATTTTGGGAGCGCCGCAAACATTTTTGTAAAATATTTAAAATCGTTTAAAGTTATTAAACTTGTTCTAAAAAACAATTGCAATGTTCGCATTAATTATGTAAATTTAATATTTAAAAGTAATAAATGTGTTACATGTTTAAATTTTTATTTATGTATTGTAATTACCTACGAGTAAATTTATAGTGAGTCTTACAAGTTTTTTAAAGTTTTTAAGCTTATTGTGCCACGAAAAAAATTTTTAAGCTTAGTGCGCCACAACTCTATAAAGGTTGCGCGACACTGCTCTAAAAAATAGAACATTATCACCATATTGAGGACCACAATTACAATTCTATAATATCTCTATCAATCATGTATTTTCTTGAAATGTAAAGTCAATATAATCTTCGCTCCAAAACTACACTAAATAGGTCTCCCACTAACATCACGAATTTTAACTTCGATTTTGTTTATGCATGTTGATGAAATAGGTAGATGCATTGGAGCAGTTGTTGCAAAATATACTGGCTCGCCACGTATGTTTTGAGCTATCTATCCAAACACATTTTAAAGGAGGTACTCTATCAAATCCAACCATTATTGGCTCTACAATTCTAGAACAGTATATCTGATTGATTGAATTATTAAATTTCATTAGGAATACGTTTTTATCATTTTTGAGATTGAATATGGTTTTTATGAAACCTAATACCATTTCTAGGTGCTTATAAAAAACAGCTTTCTGTACATAATCATGTAATGTGAATTATATGATATTATTTTGTGTCACAGTTTTCTTGAATATTTCTTCACATTGAGTATTGAGATAAGTTCCATCTCTCTCACAACTGTTTAAATTTGTATCCTCTTTACATTCAAATGTTTCCCAACTGAGATCATTAACAATTTTAATTTTTATGAAAACCGCTTTGTTCAAAATATTTTTTACTAAAAGTTCATTTTTGATTTTACTAAATATTCCTTTTATCCACTTGTTATATAATTATTTTCTTAAATGAAACGCAATTCTTGAACTTCCTTAAAATCTACAAATGTTAAAATAAAAACATGATTTGATTTTAACAGTAGTCTTTTCTCATATACACTTAACGATATCCATTTTGCAGTGCTAGGATCCATTTCCAATATCATTCCTTAACGTGATATAGAAACAGTATCAATTGCCAAACCATTGAAATGCTTAGATATTATATATAGGAATACTTTCGTATTGTTGCAGCAGTAATAGTCCGTCATTTCAACCTGTCATGTTAATGCTATTCTCATAGTCTACAATGTATTTGCTAACCTTATTGTCTGGTTGAATATCCAGACAGCTATTGCTAGGTAAAATGATATGAAATGAATCCATCAATCAATAATTTTCTTGATTTCATTTTTACATTTTAATATATTCATACTCTCAATAGTTTTGAGAATAGCCAACAACTTTCTAACGTAACCTTAATACTTCATTGATTTTTGATTATATTATTAACTGTAATCCAACGGGGATTTTTATACCCATGTCACTTGACTAGATACTGTTTATTTTCCCCACTACCTTTGGCTTTGATGATTTTCTTAACTTCTATATACATCAGGCTTTTTAAACAGAACCTGTAATTCCTGCGTATAGAACTTGCCTTGAACAACATCATCATTTATAATCTCATAGATAACAGGCATTTTTCTTGCATTAATTCCATTTATTGGAAAAACCTCATAACTCCAATTATTGTTAAACTTCTTAATAAAAGTGTTGTGCTTCCTTTACTGATGCAAACATAGTCAACATTTTTACATTTAGCTTATCATATTTCTTTGCATCACTCTGTAATGCACTGTACATGTCATTAGTAACATCTAGTGGACGAAGACTATTCAAACCTCGATGTGCAGTTTTATTTTATCCTTTAAAAATTTAGGTAGAACCTAATCGATTTCTTTTTAACAAATGTGTTATATATTTTGTAATCTTTCCTTTCAATGTGCGATTGAATCGTTCAACAAAACATCCTTTAAAAAATAATAAATATTTAATTACCTTACCTTGACAATTTTCTACAATGTATCTTGATACTTCTTCAAATATCTTTTATAATTACCAATTTTGACATTGTCAGTCACAATATTCATCAGAACTTCAATGAAGTCCTTCTGTACACATGTTGGGAACTTATGTAATAGATCCTATCTATTTGTTCTGCTTTTTAATAATGCTTCAAAATATGGAATACTTATAGCAATGTGCATTATAATCTAACTCATCTAACAGTCACATACACTGTTTATACTAGTATCCATGTCTGTGATATTTTCGTGGAGCCACTACTCTTGCTATAGTTGCATACATAGACTTTTGATTATTTAGTTGCTTCAAAGGAACCTTATTTGGTTTCTTTAAATATAACTTCTTCTTTGATTTCGTTTCAAAAACTTTCTTTGGTTTGATTTTAACATATAATTTAGTAAAATTCTTAATTAATAAAGTCCCATTATGACTTCTGTTTATACAATGTAATGTATTTAGTATGAAAAAGATTAGTTTTAAATCGTTGAGTAGTCTTTGAAAATGTATCCATACGGTTTACATGTTACATCCATGAATGAATCTTTAAAATACTTTTTATCCTGAGGAAATGCTTATCAGGCAAACTAATCCACTAAAGTATTGTCCCGCAGATTCTTAAATAGTACAGAGTAATGGACATTTAAATTGCTCTTTCGATGATTACGTCGTGGACGGAAAAGGTTTTGAGTCATGAATATAACTGTCACTTCTTTAAGCCTTGCAATCTTTGTAAATAAATTGGTGAAATCTTCCTCCTTATTTGCCTCTTGGAAAAGATTATCGATTACAATAAAATTCCACTTTGGAGACGCGAAGACCAGTTTTCATCAAATCCATTCATGATCTTTACACCTTTTAATTTACAAAATTTATTTTATGTTTGTCAACATTCCCCTCATTTACCTTAATACCAATAAATTCAATTAAACTTGTCTTTAAACATGTCATATTTTCATCACATTTCTCGTCACGCCAAAACAAAAGATAATTTTAATGTTCAAAAAAATATAACTCGATATCGTAATAAACAATCGGGTGACTATTTAACATCGAAAGTTTTTGTTCGAATTCAAAATTGTTAAATAAGTCGAATTTCCAAAAAACAATCGGCGAAATCGTAATATTGATCGATGATTTACTAGATAAATCGATTAATTTTACATTTTACTTCGTATATTCATAGAATAGTTGAAAAGGTGAAAGTAATAAATTCGGTCACGAATCTCTCGTCACATAAATATAAATGAATTTTGAAATATCTTTAGAAAATTCATCAGATAATCGCGTATCACACAAAATATCGTATTTTTAAAGTTTTAGACACTCAAATATCGATTGAATCGAATCAATTTTAATATTTTTCACATTTGATTGCATTTTAAATTTATCAAAAAATTCAGTCTTCAAAATTTTATTATATTTTTTATCATCATTTTTTTAATAATAGTGAATCATTCAATTCAAATTTTTAAACACACAAACATTTTTATTGTCTCCAATCCCACTCTTAGCAATCAATTTTTAACATGCCAAACAAATACACACGCGAATCATTCACATAATAATAGTTTTACGTAAATGGATAAAAGAAAGATTGGCGGCACGGCAAAAAGTAAAACTACCGAGTTGGTGACACCAACAATGCGTGCAAAAAATTTCAAGCCTGGAACGTTTCATGTAACTGGTGACTTGCTGTTCTACAGTACTTAAAATGTACCCGTTGATTTTATTCGCAAAGACAGCTGTACGAAGCATCTGGACAGTAATGTTCACAAACGGGAGGCAGCAAATGTAAAAGGTGATGAGTCACGTGAAGCAAAGAAACAGAAACTGCATGTCAGTATATTTGAAGTTTTTGCGAAGCAAACCGCACAAATGCAGCATTGACAGCTAGAAATAGTGCGCCTGGTGGAAGTTTTCAGTAGTGTCAATGTACCACTTCTTGTTTTTAATAACACGAACTTAAAGGCGTACTTGGAAACGAACCTGAAGGGTATCGGAGTTATTCCCACATATCGAAAAGCACATATTGAAAGACTAATAGATATGCTGAGGGACATGAAATCTGTTGCTGTTGTTTGTGACGAGACGACAGATGCTGAAGATCGTTACGTGTTTAACATGCTTCCTGTCCCTTGTCTAAAAGAGAACGACCATGTCATTTTTCCGAACGAGAAGTATAAGCTGCGAGCATTTCTTCTCGATTGCATTATTCTGCCATCAAAAAACTTTAAGATTGTCAGTGAAGTTATATTAAATACATTGTATAAGTTTGAAATTCCACTTTCAAAAATTAGTGCACTTGTTACTGTCAATGCAGCATATACGTACAAGGCGTGGAACATTAGCCTGAAAGCTGCGCTCCTCAATAGTGTCTACGTAACTTGCACTGCACATTTACTGAACCTCATTGGTGAAGTATGGCAGCACTCGTTTCCGGCAATCAAGAAACTGGTGGCCAGTGTAAAAAAAGCTTTCACAGCATGTCCTACACGTAAGGACAATTTTCGACATTTCCTGTGCGACAAAAGTAACCCAGGTGCTTTTCCACTGACGTCCATTATCACAGGGTGGAACAGTTGGTTTCAGGCCGCGCTTTACCATACAGATCATCTGGTTGATTATTCAGATTTTTTTGTGATGAGGTCGATAGAAGCAATAGTTTGAACATTTCCGAGCTTGTCGATTTCTGTGTCTCATCTGCTGTGAAATACGACTTGACTGAGCTACGCAAATATGCTCCAGAGATTATGTCAAAGCTAACGGAATATGAAGGAGGACATAAAAGCACATCTTGTTACAGATGAACTGACTTATCTCGAAGAATGGATGGATACTTCAGCGTCTGAAGCAACTATCTCCATCTGTTGATGCTTTACGCAGACTCTGAGAAACTGAGAAATTATATCTGTGAAGCTGAAAGCAGCGCATTACGCTTCTGTCAACCTGCTGCGAACTTTTTCCGAGCATATAGTGTGTTTGACGTGACCAAGTTCAACATACTGAATGTAACCTACTAGTTTATTTGTCAGAACATGCCGTGGTTCGACGATAACATACAAGCGAAGACTGAACTGCGTATCTACCCGTCAAGTATTGGTGATCTGAGGGCAACTCCACATCTGGTTGACTTCTTGATTGCTGCAGCTCCGCAGTTTCCGAAACTTTCAGAAATAGCACTGAGCTGTTTGAGTGTACCGTGTAACAGCGTTGCTGCTCAACGATCATTCAGTCTATACTCGGATGTTTTGAGAGACAACAGACGTAGCATTAAAGGTGATAACTTGGCTATGTACAACATGTACCAGAACTCTAGAAAGTTAAACTAAAATTTAAAAAGAAATTTAAGGAAGTCTTATTTTTCAGAACTTGGTTTTGTTAGCTTTTTTTCTTTGATATTGATAAAATGCATGTCAAAAACAATTTACTTGTACGCGAAAACAATTGGTTTTCACTGAATTGTGTGTATTAAATACTATTTGGGAAGCACGTGACGTTGCGAATAAGCCGCGAAAAATTTTACAGCCTTACCTATAATATATCTGTACAATTTAATTCTAAGTTATAAATGTGCCTGTATAATATCTCCTTATTTAGAGAATTATATTAAAGGAATACAGACACATTTACACACACCGGAAACCGAAAGTAACCTTTACTCCAAAGCCAAATGATGGAAAAAAGAAATTAAAACGAAACATACAGAGTCTGCAAATTCAATTTTTATAAAAAGTCAATTTTTGTCATTAAATTCCACCTACATTACTAAGGGGCCATCCATTTATTACATACGCAAAAAAGTTAATATTTTAACCCCCCTCCTCCCCCATTGCACCCTGTACATTTGAACTACCATAAACACATAAAAATTGAGTCTCGAACAACCATTTTTATACAATGTTCTAAATTTCTTCTAACAAACACTGTATCATAACAGATGCTGGCTGTGTGCATTATATGCACAATCCCCTATATTATTAGAGTAAACCGAAAAGGAACAGAAAAACAATATGCGTCAGGGAATCTTACAATTCCAACTCTTTATTTTTACACCAACATTTAATTCTTTATTAGATTCTATATTCCACCTTTGTTGATAGGATGATGGTGTATTCACAGAGCAAAAAAATAAAAGGATGTTTTTAAGAAAACCATTGCATGTTTACATATTTAATAATTACCCACCCCCATTATCATACGCACCCATACGCAAAATCTTTTAAATTTAAACACCCCCCTCCCCCTTCAGTGCGTACATAATATATGGATGGTCCCTAATATTATTTTAATAATATTTAGATTAATTCAGCAATTTATGTTTCTTTAGCACTAAAATCGATTATTCATATTATTTATCGATTGAAAAATGATGAAAAAATGTATTAATTAAAAATTATCACATTTTGATTTTTTTTTACAAATTTCTCTATTGCCCGCTCAAAATTGTCCAGTATGAAAATAATAACTATAATATTTAAATATAAATATAGTAAATAATAAAAAAATATATAATATATAAAAATATTATAAATTATAATAATCTTTAATAATAATGTTAAATAATAATAATTTAATAATTGATATTTAAACTACCAAATAATAATAATAGTTATTATAATCAATAGTAACAGTAAATAGAGATTATATAAATAGTGTGTAAATATACAGAAAATAGCACAATAAAATTTAATAAAGAAAATCGTATCATCAGGCGACAGAGAGAGAAAAACATGATCAATATATGAACTCATTGCTTTTTCTATTGATTTTTTATTTTGACTTTCTCGAGAATATCTGACTTGGCAAACTGTCGCCCGACAATGCCGACGGTAACAGCCCCAGAAAAGAATACAAATGGCAACCAACTATTCATATTGGGGTGATTGAATCGATAAAACCCGATATATTCCAATAATCGATACGCCAAAGTGGCAATGAATGTAGCGAGAGATGTCAGTCCGAGCCCCGTGTAAGACTGGTCAAACAGCCACCACAGACCGATACACATCGCTAACAGCGACAACTGTAACTGGGATTCAGATGTGAAGTCTAATTTATCTGGAGCGTGATTAATTCCAAGAAATAATGCGATGCACCGCAATACACTCGCCCATTCTTGTTTATAAAACTTTATTTGTCCCAATTTGATATCGATACACGGATATAAGCATCCAATAATTACTAAATTTGAAAAACAAATAAATGCCATAAGGATCCTTTAAAAATTTATTTTATTTTAATTGCAAATAAATAATGTAATTATGCCTTAATATTAATGTGAAACTCATTGATTTAAAAAATGGTCTTGAAAATTTTCTGTGTTGTTTTTTTTTAATTTTATTTCTTTCCATAATTGGAATTGTTTTCCTTTTCTTTTTTTTGTAATAATTAAAATTGTAATTAGAACCCTAAATCACAAAATTTTATATTTTTAATATAATCTTTATAAAATATCTTGTCCATGCTTGGATTTAATTTAGTAAACCAGTATAGATGAAATGAGTATGTTCTAAAGAACATTGGAGAGAAATGCCATCATTTCTGCAAACGAATCCAGGAACATAATCGAAAGGAAAGAAATAATAATATATCGGGCTGTTCAGAAAGTTCGCATCGATTTTTGATAAAAATTGAGAGGCAAATTTTTTAAGTATATACATATATTTAATCAACAATGTATACACCATTTTTTCCACAATGTTTTCCCATATTTCTTGTAACTGGAAAATTACATCCTTCCAAAACTTCTTAGGTTTTTCTGCGAAAAACTGTTCAAGAAGAGATTTCAGGACATCTAAATACTCAATGTTCTTGTCGCTAAGAGAAGTTTGAAGTAACCTGAAAAGGTGATAGTCTGAAGGAGCAGTGTCGAGAGAATATGGTGGGTGGAGTAGCAAATCCTAGTTAAGGTTCAACAACTGTTTTTCCTCACATCCAAAGAGACATGTAATCTGGCATTGTCATGATGCGACACAAAATCTTTCCTGTTCGCTAATTCTAGGTATTTGCCTAGATCAGTGTATTTAATTCGTATAGCTGGGAGCATTAGTTGTCTGAATGAATCGTATGATTGTTTGATAGAGGTCATGACAGAGAATTTCTTAGAAATCCTACCATTCACAGAGCACGAGTTTATTCGGATGAAGATCGGCTTTGGAAATGACTAATGGCTTATCCCAAGATCTTTTTCGCTTTTTCGTGTTTTCTGATATCTTCAGTATTTCGGATAATTCACGAGTCGTGTAGGGAATATTGGTTTCGACCTGGGTCTTGAGTTTTTTACCATCAGTGTTGGAGGATCTGCCAGTGTCTTCTCGATCTTTGAGGTTGAAATCACAAGCTCTGTACTTGGAAAACTACTTGTAAATTGTTTTGTCAGCCAAAGCATGTTCTCCGACAATATCGCATGTCTTGTTTCTTGCTTGAGTAGCATTATTGTCTTTATTGAAATAAAAAGGCATCAAGTGTCGAAAATGTTCTTCGTTATCTTCCATTTTCAAATCGCCGTGTAGCTGCACAATTCAACTTTGACAAACATTTTTTCTAAAGATGCGTCAGACTGTCATTTTTCATATTATAAACCATTCATATGATTTCTATTCCTTTAACATATTTCAATATATGTAAGTGTCATATTGAGACAATCGACACGAACTTTCCGGACAACCCAAGATCACCATACAGAAAAATTCCCTACGTAGTAAAGTAGATATAAGTAATTTTAAAATACTGTGTTTATAGTTTAATTGAAATAGAGAAGATTATCTGTGTGTAGAAAAAATTATTATACTAAAATCATTGAAAAAACCATATAAGTTTATAATAAGTTTAATATATTTCTTTCATAATATTTTATAGCATAAGTCCTGAATCGATTTTCTGATTTTACAGGCAGTTAAAACTGTAGGTGTCTTAACTGGCACATTAGAGGTACTTAAAATTCACCATGATAGTCAACGGGGATAATTCTATGATAACGACCAAAGAATATGCTTACAAATAAATAAAAATATAAGGATTTTATTATTTTATAAGTAATTTATATAGTATATTTTAACTTTCATTGAATTTTTTGATCGAATTCCTTAGTTTTGTTTTGTTATTTTGTATTTTAATATACGTTAATTTCATATTTGTTATACTTATTTTAAAACTAATTTCAAATGTTTGGCAAAAAGCCAAAAAAACAGAAAATTATAACTAAAACTATTTAAGCATTAATTTTAGTAATGAAAAATTAAACCAATGAAATACAAAATCTGAAAGTTTACGTGGATATGAAAGTACAGTTTTACTTTGGCGAAAGTATACAACAAAATATTTCTGTCCTACAGTCAATTATATTAAAAGACAATATACGATACTCAAGCCAACTTTGTCAAATATTCTTTTTTTCGGAATTAAATTCATTTTGAACTTATATTTGTCCATGTTAGTATTTAATGTACAGAACAAATGTAGTTATTTTTACCCTTTCGTTGCGTATTTGCATATATAGGTAGAAAAACTGAGGAATTTATATATTTCATTGATGTTTTTAATGAGTTTAAAAGACGAAAAACGTAAATGAGTGTCTTCTACGCGGTTATATTACTGCTGCTGTATACATACGTTGCCAAATTTTGATCGCAAACAAACTTGTAAAAATCGTAATAAGCATAAAAATAGCCTGTATCGAAATGGTTAAAGTAGCTACTTATGCAAAATTATAAAGTTTTAAAATTGTCACAAGACATATCAAACGGAAGGATGGTTGAAGCGACATTTAATGATCGATCACCGAACCCAGGGCAGTACCAGTGGTGTTAACGTTTCAGAAAATAACGTAGACGAAGGATGTACACGAATATTCGAACCAGATCGCGATACATGATGTATCAGTGCCCCTCGACGGTAGCGCGGAGACGGACTTAGGAGTGATTCCAAGGGTGGTTCTCGACTTTCCGTTAAGTAATACAAATGAAGTGGGGATATTTCGGTGTCTCTTTACTCATTGTACGAAATTTGTTGTCTCAGCCCAAGGGATCATGACTGGTCCTTTCTAACTGGGAAACTCAAGCGTGCCCGTGCATTGAAAGCTCGCATTATTGCATCTAAAGTCGTGTGTGAAAGTCAGTAGACTCTGTATTGTCTATTTCTGGTTTCTACCCGATAGAATTTATTTCTAACTTAAAATAATTGTAAAATTTTAAATAAGTTTATTAATTTTATTTACAATTCAATAAATAAATAAATTAAATTAATATATTTTTTAATAATTAATAATCATTCAAATTGTTATTCAATAAATTTCAAGTAAATATTTTAACAAATTATTTATTGCTCCATTTGCTGAGATAATAAAATTAAAGTCATTAATTAATAGATTGATTCAATCCTACGACAGCTTTAACAAAGATTGTCCTGAGGACAATCAAACTTGTAATAATAAAAATTTTAAAAGTCATATTGGTGTTCTTAATAATGTCATGGTTTTTTCCGCATCTAACATACAACCCATGTGTTGCACCTTCTGACTATGTCACTTCGATACAGCACCGATCGATGTAGCATTTTTTGAAAGGTTTCCGATTTAAATGATTCGTTGAAGTGACAGTAGTAGCCAATGATTATTTGATCCTAAGGCAACAGAGTGGTACTTTTAACAGATTCAGATGATTACAAACCGATTATAGAAAGTGGTGTGATATAATGGCCGATAATGCAAGTTAGTCAGTTTGAACGCGGTTTCGAAGCAAGATGAGTGCACAATATTTAAATGTATTTTGCACAATTGGATCTATAAATTCGGCAA
>MQRK01171909.1:4648-24558 GCA_001938485.1 Girardia tigrina
TATATATATATATATATATATATCAATCAAATTTCTATGACGATAGTTTCAACTACAGTGGTGGAAGTATAGGATCAGAAAATATTGGTGAGAAATGGCTAACATTATAGTTTTCTTCCCCTCTACCCAAAATCCATCCCCCCGACACCGGATCATCGCGGCCACGCAACCCATTCTGTTATCAAAACTAAATAAAAGTCATAACGTAAATTTATAATAAAAAGCTACTGCAAAAGTATTTTTAAGAAATTAAATAGTTTTACAAATTAATTTTAAAATTATATGTTTTTATAAAAGGAAAAACTAATTTTATTTGTAATATATTTTATAAACACATTTTACAAATAATATAAAAAAGTTTTAATAAAGAAAAAGTTCAAAAAGTGTTATGGAATATAATAAATTATATTTTAGGTTAAATAGTGATTACAAATTAATTAGATTTTTATATAAATGGTATTACTCCTGATTAAATAAAAATTTCAAAATTTAAAGTAGGATAAAATTTATGAAAACACTAATTTAAGACAGGGAGAAATGGAAATTTTATTTAACGAAAATTTATTTGAAAATCTTTAGTTGTGATATTCATAAAATTTTGGTGTTGAATGATGAGCTTTGAATCTATTGATAATGAAAGTGGCATAAACGCAACTAAAACAGAACAACCATAATCTTTCCTTATAAGTCTTCTCAGAAACTATATTAACAGTACATTTTATTTACATCTTAATTCTTATTCTAAAAGAAATATTATATTAAAAGATCTTTTTACTTAAAAAGAGCATATGTATTGATTTGAAACAGATGGTGATGATGAGTACATTGGGAATTCACAAGAATAGAAGAGTGTCTTCATCAACTGAGCGCAATAACCGTTCAATGTGGACATCATAAAGAACAAAATTCAACTATTTTTATTACTCACTAAACATGAGTTGTTTAATTATACTATTGGTGGCCACCCTAATTTTTGAAAATGTATTTCCTCATGTATTTTTCTGATAAGAAAATACCAGTCTTTATGAAGTCAGATCTTATTAAGCAAATAATTCAATCAACGAGTTCCAATGTTACATATTTCAAAGCAGCTCTTAATCTTGCAACAGAAGTAGAGTTTCTACAGCCTCAATCAACAAGGAAGTAAACTTAATTCTTATGTCTCAGAAGATTCATAATAAGAATCCTATATAACGTTTGAGATCATCTTTAGAACTCTAAAACCTCTGATTTCTTAGTGATGTTATCGAACAGAAGACTTTGAGTATGTCTAAATATCAACTCACAAACATTTATATGCATTGCTAAAAAAATTAATTCAAAAACAATTATACTAACAGATACTGATTACCAAAGCAGCTAAAATTACCTTTGTCAATGTATCTTCAAATCTTAAACTCAATTAAATGATATCATAGTGCAAATTGCCATGAGGGGCGACAAAATTCTTTGATAAAAGCTTTTCAATTATTATTCTAAGTCGTACTACCCGATAACACCCAGTAAATTTATGTTACCCTAAGTTCTTGTCTATAAGCCGCGGCGTTAATCTTACAAAAGTAGCTGATAATTGTTTGATCACAAAGTGAACATCAAATTGTTTCGAAATCGAAAAACTTTACGGCTTATCCATGAGTCCGGCTTATCTAAGATAAAAAAAATTTTTTTAGAATATATATAATTTTGAGAAACCGGTTTATACACGAGTCCGGCTTATAGACAAGAACATAGGGTAAATATGTTAAAAAAAGAATGAAACAATATTCCATGTGAGTGTAGGAAGCATAAAAATACATCATCTATAAAATCATCCGTTAGTTGATTTCTCAGCTACATCATACCATTTTCAAATCAAATGGTGTTCGAAAAGGATAAAGAACACCAACATGGGTTTTCAAACACTTATTTTCAATACAATTAGAATTGTCCTTTGAACAACTCTCAGCCGAGCTTTCATAATTTGACATCGTTCTAAATTGATAAATTTTTGTTTTTTAATAAACAAATTCGAACAAATTTTCTTTATTTTCAGATTTTATTTTTAAAGTTCAAATTTTGTAATTTTAGTAATAATTTTATCTACATATTAATTTTATTTTGAAAAATGATTTTATTTAAAAAAACATTTAATTAATCAATTTGAAAATTAGTTAAAAGTTATTTACTTTATTTAAATTTTTAATATTAAAATTTAAAACGATTTAATATTTTTAATGTTTTTTAAATATCTTATGCTGTACTTTAAAATGCAAATTATACTCGAATAACTATTCATTGTGAACATCCAAAATATCAATTTTCCATCTGGGTGGGAGAAACACATTTCCAAATACTAAACTCAACATACAAAATTCAACATACCAATTTTTAAAATATTCCTCACAACAAGAATTCAAACACACAAAACCATACATTTTTTAACTATGAACTGATACCAATATCTACAAAAGAAAAAACTAAATGTGTTTGTTGAAATCAAATCTGACCGGTAAAACATCGCAAATAACTTTTTAGTAAATTTTGAAGTCGAATTTATTTTCATATTTAATGTAGTAAATATCGTCGGCGACTTTATGATAATGTGTTTGTAGTAAATTTCATAGATGAATTTATGATAATATTTTGTCGCTAACCTTAGAATATTATTTAGAATATTATTCCAAATTATGTTCCAGATTATAAATATTTACATTTACTATTTTTTTTATTTTTTAATATTTTTTAGATTCGGAAATCGATCGTATATCCAGTATTTTCCTTGATAAATTTAAAGGTTAAAATTCTATTCAATGAATATTCTTAGTATTAATATACTTGAATATAGAAAAAATTAATTTAATTGTCTAAACCATTTGCATCACAAAGAAATATAAAGAAAAGGTCATCAACACAACAATTAATATTATATTAATTGAAATTAATTTTTGATAAAATGAAATCCGGATGATAAATGTCCATTAAAAACAAAACTCATCCATTATAAAAATATATTTATAGACAATATATTTTGACATATAAACCGTCATCTTCATGTGACTGATTTATAATTAAAATAGCTGTATAAAAATACAAAAATGATGATTATGTAATCGATTGCATGAAATCATACTAATCAAAAATTCTCAATAAGCTGGTTGAGACTGCCGATTGAACATTGATTTTAGGGCAACGTGACATAATTAACAATGCTTCACACAACACTCTAACTATAACTATCAAAATACTTACACAGAATTTTGAAATTATCAATATTAAAATTACATTTACATTTTCTCCTATGTTCTGCACTATTGCACTTACTCTCTTTTCAACCATGTTCTTGAATTCATTTACAGAGATTATGGGTAGTCTCTCCAATGTATGTGACATCGTTGATTCGAAATTCACTCTACGAGATCGTATGGTTCCAGCTTTTGCTTTTGTTCTACTGAAGAAAATTAATAAGGGATTAAAAGCATAAGTAGATGAATTACCAGACGAGTTAAAGCCATTAGGAAATTATTTCGAGGATAATTATGTTAGTCGTCCTATGCGAGATTGACATCGCCGAAAACCTAAATTTCCTCCAGAAATATGGTAAAGATATGAGAGAACACTGAATGATGAATCTCGTACCAATAATCATTAAGTAGCTGTAAATCGTGTGTTCTATTGCAACAGGGGATGTGGCGATCAAACGACAACAACAAAATCTTTATAAAGCTGTCAGAGCAAGAAATTATCAAAGACAAGGATCCTGTAAAAAATTCCCATTGTCGTAGTCTAGCAAAACTGATCAAACATGAATCAGAAATGTTTAAATTTGATAACACAGCTCAAATATTCAATTGTTTGTCAAAATTGCCATCAGAAACAACGAATATTAATAACGTAATTTCGATGTCGTATGAAATTACCAAAGATCTTGATTTTCCTATCATTCAAATATTAAGAAAAAATCATTTAGCTCAGATTATGACCAAAGAAGGTCTTTTAGTGAACCCAAATCATAATTTACCAAAACAGTTAATCAACAATCGACAATTAAAACGTTCTAAATCTTAAATATCATAACTTTTGTGTCATAATAACAATAGCTTCGTAGCGACGTCAAACGATGTTGAAAGTGTAAAAATGAAAAATATTCGACAAACAGAAATGCTATTTTGCAAATAATTCGTCATTTCGAAAGCCATAACACTTCTCATTCATTCCCCTATAATAGACAACCAGATTTCAGTTTACACAGTCACGTTGAGGATCTTGAAAGATATGTTCAGGTTACTAGAAACAGAAACAATAGTGGCATCGTCGAAACGTGGATTTTGTTGATTTTTTTAGAGATTTGAACTAAGATATGTTGTTTCGTTAATGGTTCAAATGAAAGACATTTGTGATAAAATTTCAACAGTTGCTTTAGTTGGCAGTATGTGTTTCAACTGATAAGACACTGCTTTGTTTCTTTAAAAGAAAAACAAATTTAAATAAATGAAAAGAAAAAAATTATTATTAACAAAAAAATAATAAATATTAATAAAAAAAAGAAAATAAAATCACACCATGTTGGTAATAATTAAAAAATTAAAATCACACATTGTTGTGTGAGGTCATGGATTGACTTGGTTTTCGGCCTTGTGATTCGCCAGTTTTTTTGTTGTTGTCAGTTTTAGGGCAATTGGGATTGGCTCATTTAAATTTCTGAAAACTGTTTTCTTTCGAATTGATTTTGTTGGGATGATTAAATTTTTCTGTTGTGCTTTGAGTAAAAATTGATCGATTTGCAGAAAAGTATATTGTGTGATATTTTGAGTGAACAGTGATTTCGTATATTTTTGAACTTTGGTACAAATTGAAATAATTTATTGTTGAAAGAAAAAAAGGAAATAAATGTTTTAAAATATGAATTGTTGGATTTCTTTCTTTAACGAAACGAAAACGATGTTAAAAAAGATTAAAATGGTATGATTTATTTCGTCGGAAATTTTAATTCGAGAGCCATATCGAGCATGAACAAATTCGTCAACAATGAAACGATTATGCGAACAATTCTAGCGTCTACTACCCTAGAGAACTATCTCTCAAAAAATAAATATTTACTTGTGAGGCATGTTACGAGCCTGAATATGATGAAAGATCGCGAACCCGGGGCTTGCTCAAGCATTCAAATTATTCATAATAAGAGTTCCGGGATCAAAATAAGACTGCATTTGTTTGATGTTGATGAATTATAGGATGATGTTGGCACGCACCTCCAGATGACATATATCCATTCGCCAAGTTCTGCGACTACTCAGATCTGCCGAACAGAGCTTACTTGTCAAAGACCGCTCGACGAAGCGACCAGCATGAGGATGATGAAATGCGACCCAAAATGGGGAGTTGTTGATGTTCGTCAGTGGATTGGTTCCGATTTTGGGTGAGATGCAGTTAGATTTTTCCCCACGAATCGCCAACCCCCACTTTTGCCGTTGCGCGACTATCACCAGAAGCCCGCTCTCGTATCAACATCGTGCTTTACAAGCACATTTCGATGTAAATTATCTAACTTTATTGAAATTCATTAATGGTTTGAAAAGGATACAAAAAATCCACTGACAAACTTTATGAATCATTTATTAATGGGGACCTAGGAAGACAAAAGCGAAACAAGTATCATCATGCTGATGAACGCATTTCGACAATTGTCCAAAGTTTTGGCAGGCGAAAAATTTTGGAATATTTTTGAGGATTGGCTCATAATTTTGTTATGGAATAAATTTAGTATTATAATTAGTAATAATTAGTATTCTTCAAATACTGAATAAATAATTTGAACAGTTTCAATTTTTATATGTTGCATAAAAGAGGATTTGTATTCTAAATCGAGAGTCAAAAATCCTGTTTTATCTCAACTTATACAAAAAGTAAAATAATCCGAACAGAAAATCTATTCTTTAATTTTAAAATTACACGTATTTATTTAGATTATCAAACAAACACCAAGAGATTTAAGTTGAACATTCTGGATTCAATATTGTAATAGTTTTAGTATAATAAAGATGATATAATTAACATATAATTATTTTTATTTACAACATTAATTCAAATTGTTTCTTTAGCTGCAAATTTGGACAATCAAACATGTATTATCAAATTTAGACAGAGTAACTTAAGTCAACACATTGAATTAAGTATTTATAATAATAATAATATTGTTCAAATCAAAAAACAAATTTGCTCTCAAATCTCAATCGGAAGTTCGTATTACTATAAAATAATGAGACTGAAGTATAACGGAAATATTCTCGACGACAATCGATATTTGCTCCCGTACGTCACTGACCGAAATATCGACGTCTTTTACGAAATCGATTATTCGATCGACTCTGAGTTAATTATTATAATTTACATATTTTATAATATATAAACATCATTTGTAGTCAAATTGTAATCATTAAATTGGAAGGAAATATTAACGCTCCAGAATTATTACAAATACGAAAAAGTGATAAAGTCGCGGATTTGAAGAGAATCGTTTCAATGTTCACGAACACTCGCGACTGTTTTTGTGCTAAAACTTCACAAAATACAAAATCTGAAATATTGACCGAAGCATCAACAATTACTGAATGCCATTTGAATGATGGAGACTCTGTCAGAGTCATTAAAAGGTTAATTTATTTATATTGTAATATATAACAAATTTGAAGGATAAGTGGAAGACTCCTTATCAAATCGATATTCGAAGAGAAGGATTCTTTAGTTATCGAATATTCGAATTCGGACTTGATCTCCTCAATATCATTCAAGGCAGCACATAAATTCAGTTCAGATCCAAAAGATTTTCATTTGTTTCTCAATAATCAATATTTAGAGAGTGATAAATTTATATTTGAGTATAATATCGATGAAAGATCAAACATCAAATTTATTTGCATTATGAAGTAATAAAATAAATAATAATAATTTATCAATATTATATATTACAGGCTAAAGGGCAAGTTGGAAATAAATTATGATGACTGCATTGATGAAGGCTTTTATTCCACATTGTACACGGGAAGAGAAAAATTAGGGGGCCCAGATATTTTAATTAAAAGATACAATATTCCTAAAATTGGGAAAGACGAAAAAGATTTGATTTCAAGTGGATTAATTAAATATTCTATAATAAAATCAAATCCGATATTCGTACAATTAAAAGGAATATATTCCGATAACGAATTCCTCTATGTATCAATGGAATATTTAAGTGGAGTAAACCTTGAAAACTTTTAAAATAAAAAAATAATATAAATATTAAAGAGAACATTGACAAATATGTTGGAAAAGTCAAATATAGAAGAAAAGAAAATCATTCGATGGTCGAAACAGATTCTCGAAGGCATCAAATATTATCATGAAAACGGCTTTATTTTCATAGACCTTAAATGTAAGATTTTTTTCATTTTGTAATATATAATACATCCATTTCACAATAAGTGAGTCATTTTAATATTTATTAATAATATTGATTTTGCCATTCGATGATAATGAATTCTCTGGCGTATCCCTTGAACGGCATGACTCGGATGAACTTGATGATCTTCAAGGTTGGTCAGATTTACCTTTATTGCTAGCGCCATTTTTTTGTGTTTTTGTGATCCAGTCGGTCACTCTGGTGAGTTCCACTTCAGGTCACTTAACGTTTGGATGTGCCATCTGCCAAGAAACCCGATTGGACTTCACTTCGACGTCGGAGAGTCGGTCTGTTCCAAATGGGCTAGCCCCGTCATGTGACGATTCCTTCGTCTCACGGTGCTCGTATGGACTCCGGCATTTTGTCCCAGCCAACGGAGCTCCTTCTTCTGAATTGTAGGCAATATCTTCTAATCTGGTAGTTGATGTGACTAAGTCTGTTATTTTCCTAGTTTGCTTATCAACATTCAATTTTACAGAGAAAGACACATTTGAAATGATACCAGACTTAATTTAAATCGTACGCATTTTTAAAGATTATTTTAACAACAATTAATACACCAAGAATTTATTATACAAATATAATTTTTTAATTCAATGTTTTACTTTTAAATTTACAGTAGATTGTTTTTATATATATAATATTAAAAAGGTTATGTATCATGGTTACGGTAACCATGGTACATTTGATGGTTAATGTCTAGGCTCAGCTACTTTAGCAGATCATTTACATGTTATGTATAATGTCTATGCACGTTTTAAGTACTATATGAGTTTTATACATGTAGATTTACATGTAAAATAAAAGGTTATGTATCTTGGTTACGGTAACCATGGTACTTGTGATTGATGATGAGGTACATTGGGCGATTCATGAGGTACTGTATGATGGTAGACAACATACATATATCATAGAGGTTTCATATTTATACGAAAAAATCAATTTTAAGCACTTTTTTGATAATTTCAGATATGTTTGAAAAAATCAATTTATCAGCACTTTTTCGAAAATCTTGATGTGGAATCTGAATTTACGTATGTGGTGTACTAATCAAGTGCATCAGCACTTTTTTGATATTCTGCTTTCTTGTGCATCTAAAATCGATGTGCATTTTGTGTAAATTTGCACATTATGTTAATTATAGGGAAAAGTAATCAATATATGAAATTTCTAATTGCTCATTCAGATAGAGAATCAAAATATGCATCAAACACATGATATTGATTTTTGAAACTAGTACTTTAAAAAAAATGTATTGATTTTTGCACTTTTGCACATGTGCAGTTTTAAAAGCACTGTGCTAGCACATTAAAAATGTGCGGCACAATGTTCACTATCGATTAGCACTTTAAAAATATCGATTGTCACATCTGGGCACTGTGCAGAGATAGATTAGCACTTTTTTCTTCGGTTGCAATGGAAATGGTGACGGTTGCTATGGATACGGGAACTGTTACCATGGTTATAACCGCCTTGAAGCACTATATCCGTTGCTAATGAAAAACGTCCATTTATTACCGTTGCTATGGTAACTAAGACCTTGGTTACCGTTTCCATGTGAACCGGAACCGTTGCTATGGTAACCGCGACCGTTGCTATGCCAACCGGACCCGTTGCCATGGCAACGGGTTTTGCACCACCCCCCGGGGGGTGTCAATTATTGATTGAGGGAGAAGCCCCATTTTCCCCCCTACTCTGGTCAATATATATCCGAAGGAATATTCCATACACTCTTTAGCTACGGGACACACAATATCCAGATACCTTCCTGCCAAACGGAAAACAAATTAAATTAAAATTAAATATAAATCAACTACCTTTTCAAATTGTGGTCTCAAGGATTCCTCATGGGATTTAACATAACCAAAGTCTTAGTTACCATAGCAACGGTAATAAATGGACGTTTTTCATTAGCAACGGATATAGTGCTTCAAGGCGGTTATAACCATGGTAACAGTTCCCGTATCCATAGCAACCGTCACCATTTCCATTGCAACCGAAGAAAAAAGTGCTAATCTATCTCTGCACAGTGCCCAGATGTGACAATCGATATTTTTAAATCAACTACCTTTTCAAATTGTGGTCTCAAGGATTCCTCATGATTTTGTGTGGAGTCGTCTAAATTCCTACTGTTATATAATTTATTGTTCAAAATATATCCATTTTACAAAATTTACAATTTGCACTTTAGTTTGTGCTATTCTATATTTATTGGTTAAAAGAGGTTCATTGACTGAAATAAATTAACACTGAAATAAAAAGTTAGCCTTTTTAACACTAATATAACAACAATAAAATATCTTTTCAAGTATATCAGTTTTAATAAATATTATACAATATACTTTATTCATATCTATTTTATTTAATAATATTATTTTTATATTTACAGCAAATAAAAGTGAGTTCATTGAAACATAATTTTTCAGTTAGCTCATTTTTACAAATTGTATATAGAATAAAAAGATATTGTAGTTAGGATATCCTGCACCCAATTTTTCAGGTAAAAAAATATACAATCAAGAAGATTAATAAATTCTGAGAGGTTTTCACAAATATTGAACATACAATTGTAATTGTTAAAATAATGTTCTTAGAAAACCATATTAATACTCTTAAATTATTATTTTAATCTTATTACGAAATCAATTAATGATCACATGCTGAAGTGTCATGAAAGCCGTTGGAAAGAACTCAATAGTGATTTGTTTGTTTTTATTAAGTAACTAAATTATAACAATAAAAGGAAAATTATTATGACTCATTTAATAAAGTTTTTGAAATTGTGTTAATATGCGCAAAGTGATTCATCCAATCGGAATGAAGTATATTCTAAATAGAAAAATGAATGACGTGAGAGTAATTTAAAGCCCTGTTTTTATGTGACTTAAAATAATAAATTTGTGTATTATTATTACCTTAGCATTTCAGCTTTTAATTGATGAAAACGAAAATTTGAAATTTCACAGTTTCACAACAGAATTCAGAAACATTCAGCAAACATATCAATCATCAGATCATACAACGATGTGTTTGTCACCAGAAATAAGAAATGGTAAAAATTTTGATAAACAGACGGATGTTTGGTCTTTTGGGGTCTTGTTGGTTGATATGATAAATAGTATTGAAAAAAGTAAGGATGTTATAAATATTTATGCAAACATTTTGATAAATAAATATTTAGAAAGCACTCAACTTAATATAATCGAAATAGATCAAATTGATCAAATAGTTAAAGATAATAAGTTACACGAAAAATGGCCAAATTGGATGAAAGCTGAAATGAGACAATTTATTGAGTCCTGTTTGAGATATTATCCCAATGAAAGATCAACAGTAAATGAATTATTACAACATTCATTTTTAAAGATAAATCATTCAAATTAAAATTTTTTTGGTTAAATTACAACCATTTTAAAATATAAATAAACTGTGACTTATATAATCTTTATTCATTCATCAATTTTAAATTTTAATGATATAAATTTTTCTGAATTATAACAGTATTGGCCAAAAAGTCTTCCGAGACTTTAAATAATGTAGATTTGTTTCTATATGTACAAGGCTGCTGATTCAGCTATTTATATTTAGTATATTGCTATAAGTATAACATCTTGATAATTTAAAGAAAATAATAGTTGATAATCGATTTATAGTTGAAATGTGCGTTATCATTCTTTTGCTTATCCAAATTAATGTAACTATTATTTTATTGGTGTTATATCACAGTTTCAATGGAATTCAGCTAGCAAGATATCCATATGCTCATTTTTACTGATGAAGATGTTTTTTTCACAACTCCAGATAAATAAGGAGATAAATAACTTTCTTAGACAAGGTACAATGATCTAAATTGAAAACGAAATTCAGATGTAAGCACAGAAGATCAAGCAAGAGATAAGAATTCATTCATGAAACTTTATCAGCAATTTGAGGAGATTCTGCAAGAGAATAGAAACTCAACCACTCAAACAATGTCATTGAAAAGGAGCGTGGACAAAATACAGTCAGGAGATATTTGAAAAATACTTTGTCTGATGAAGCAAAGTAAAATCATGTGCAGACTTACAGATTTGCAGAACTGCTTGTTATGCACCAACAAAACAACTTACTGTACTAAATTCTCTCATGACACGAGATTTAGGTGTATTGAGAGCAAGGCAATGAAGATTAAATATTCAGTGTTATTTAATTGTTTCATCGTTACTATGTGAAATATTTTGAATGTTTGATGTATTTGTGTTTTAATGTTGTGCCGTTTGTTTTGGAATTTTGTCTTACTCAAATGGTTGATTAATATTTTGATTCTTATTATCTGAAATTTATTTTATTTTAGGTTTAATATTTAAATTTATTTCGTTATAAATTTTAATGATTTGAATAGCTTATTTTAAAATTTTAATTAAAAGATTTAAATCTTTTTATAAATAATTAAAATTCATTTTAGTAAAGTATTTACAATATTGTTTTCATATATTATTTAAAATTTATTACAATTAAAATGTGGTAACTTAGCACAGAAACTAAAAAATCATTAATTATGTAATGTTTGAAAGTGTGATTTGTATATTTAGGAAATTTAGGGAGAAAATCATTATCTCAACTCTTTATATCTTGTATCAATACATGTTAGTATACGTCAATCTAAGGATATTTTCTCTGATATATTTGGTTCGAAGATAACTCGACTTGAAATATTACACTCGAATACTCCTTGGCAGATTACAACTATAATATGGCAGACTTTTTCCAATTTGGTATTTAAATAAAAGAAAAATATACAATCATAAAATCGTGAATCCCTAACTCTAACTAAATAACTGATTCTGTAAACTTCAGTAATGTTACGTTTCAGGGTTTTTAAATGTTATCTTAATAATAATAAGTAATAATAAGTAAGTAATAAGTAATAATAATAAGTAAGTATTAATAATAAAATAATGAGTAAAGTGTAACCAGAAATAACCCACATTGTAGATCATGAATTTACAGTCGTATTTAACAGGACCTTCTGACCAGTAGTATGGCTCTGGAATTCAGTTCAAATGCTGCTGGTGTATTATAGTGTAGTAAATTATACTTCAGACAGATTCCACGAACTTAACATTAATACAAGACTAAAAGAGTGCAAAATGAGACATGTGGAGGCTAAGGTAATGCAAGAGGCAAAAGATAAAGTTCAACTTATTCTTGAAAATTTAGAAAGAAGTATATTTTCCGGGAGTCTTTTGTGAGCAGAGATATTGGAAATTATGCACACTCATAGTGAGAGTTTGCAATTTTAAACTTATATTTAGTGGAGCGGAGAATTGCCAATTTTGACCGAACATTTTTGCCAGTTTCAGAAATTTATAAATAAAACATATAATAAATTAAATCAATTAAAATAATTAAAGAAATTAAATTAATTAAATAAAGAAATTAATTTAAATCAAAAATAACTAAATAAATTAAATTAAATAAAAAAAATAAATATATTAAATAATTGATAATAAATAATTAAGTGAATGGTTGAGCATAAAAATCTTTAGTCCAACATTTGAATTGTTCGAGTGTTGTTGGGGTTCTTTGTTAAAGCTGTCAAATTTGCAGTTTTAATCAATTCGAACTGCAATTCGAATGGAAGTATAATGTATGTATGGTGAGCCTCATTTTTATTTTCTCTTTCAATGTAATAAATGGATTATGTGGATTATGTAATTTGATTGAGGTAAGTGTGTATGCATGTATGTTATGTTTTTGTGAATGTTTGTATGTGTTGTGAATAAAATGTAATTGATTGGTTGAATGTGTTGTGTGTGTTATTTTTTTTAATTGTGAATTATAATCACAATTTCAATTTTTGTGTTTTAAAAAGGGGAGTGTTGATTGATCAATTTATTAAAAACAATTACAAAATGAAGGTTCAAAATTTCGATCAATTGTCGATTTGAAAAAAAATAAAGGTCTCATGTTTTGTTCTGTTTTTTTGAACATTTAACAAAAAATAAATAAAAAGAAAAGATTAATGGATCTGATTCCTGGCAGCTTTTTGAAATTTGACATTTATGTAATCGATGAACCACTCGATCTGATACGATTGAGCTTAAATGAGCGAATTTACGTTAAAATAAAAAACGATAGAGAATTACGAGGCAAATTAAATGCTTTTGATTCACATTTAAATGTGACTTTGAGTGATGTAGAGGAAACAGTGACGACTTTGGAGATTGATGATGAGACGCTAGAGGAAATTTATAAAATGTAAGGCGATTATTACTGTTTTCTGTCCACCTCTCTGTCCAAAACAACGTGGATACACGGATTCCTGTCCATTTAGAGTAGTTGTAAATCAAGGTTGATGAATCTTTGAAGTTCTACAACATAGTGAAACAACATAATAGATCATTCAATTTAACACCGTTAAGATTTGGATTAAGTATCGCTTGTTTGAATAGAATATGGTAGTTTAAACCAATACAGACTCATAAAAGTATATAGTAAAAAATGCCACCAAAGTACTAGCGCTTCGGCCAATAAACTTACTTCAAAGATTTGGTTTTGAAATTAAAGCTTCATTTGCTATAGATGTTCAAATGCGCACTAAAGCTGTCAAAACATCATATATTCTGTAGTATCTTTGCTTGGGTCAGCCAACTGATCGGAAATTATACTGTATGTGTATGGTTGCAGCCACCGTGCAGAGTTATAAAACGGTCAACGATTGGTACATCGTAATGGAACCGCAATAATTAAAGATTGTGTAGCAGTTATCTAAGCCTTTTTAAAAGAAAGATTATGTTGCGTAAGTTTCAGGTGGCAAAAGTTCGATAGGAGTCAATGTGACAGTTTAGATAGACAGTGTAATAGTCAAAGACAGTTGCTAATTCGTCAGAAAAACGAATTATTAAAGAGGCGATATAATGGGAAATTTATGAGTCTCAGTTGCTGACAGATTCTACATCAGTTCACAAGTTGATCACAGCACAATTGCCTTGATCAAAATCGAACATATTTCAGGTGTTCAATGAGCAATTAATCATGTACTGAGACAGGCCGAGAAAAAAGAGAGTCTCCAAATATGTCCAAACAACATGGATTCATAAAAAATACTAAATTTTCTGGGCCGGTTTACTCAATGCGACTAATTTTGTGCACCAGAAGCATAAGATATGTACATTTTTTGTTCTTAAGTATGCTTGTTTTAATGCTCCTGTTCCTGTTTCTCTCAATTTCTTAATAAACTAAATTTTACCTAACTGTTGGACAACATTCATTTATTTACTTCAGTACATTTGCTAACAACTAATATCTATTTTAATATAATATTGGGCCTCCCATCTCATTCAAGAATGATATTGAGCCTATAAGCTCTTTAAATTGTTCACGCAAACCAAATAAATCTATAAGCCCCCCGATAAGCCTTCTATGGGGACCTCAGCCTTTTGCTTTCGTGCACGCTTTGCTTATCCAGTGAGAAACGACCAGTCATGGATTGTGGTCTAATGATTTTGCATCTCTTTGGCTGTCGCTGTAGTTTTTACACATCTAAAAAACGGGCATCTGAAAGCTCCTGTCGCAGTAAGATCTGTAAGGCGGTAGTTCAAATGGGTTTCTAAAAACGTCGCTTCTGACTCTTCAGTCGTAGTAACATTCGGCTCGATGATTAGTATTCAAGTTGCGTTGTCTTCTATAATCGCGTTTAGTGGTTTATTACCTTCTTCTGATTGCCTGGACTGATTGGATCTACTTGAAAATATTTAAACTAATTGCTCTTCTTCAATTTTGTGTGCTATTCTGAGATGTCTGATGGACCATTATTTGGTCTTGTAGTTCTTTTGGCATGGATGGTAATTGAATCTTTCCGACTCTTAGAAAATTTTCACTTGCTTTAGATCGTTAATTTTGGATATTTCGTAGTTTACCATACCCTTTCCTTTTTATCTCTGAAAAAATATGAATTCTGATAATATAATATAGGGTGTTTATAGTAATCCCTGCACAGAGCTAAAAAGAAAAACCATTAGTTCCGAAATTTAAGCAACGAAAATTCGATTTAGTTTAATTATTAAATCAATTTTTTAAGTTATTAATTTTAATAGGTCAAAGTCAAATCGATTGACTGTTTAATGAAAATTAAAGTAATTTAGGAAATCCTCCATTTCAAAATAACGACCACCATAGCAAACAATAAACACCCAACATTTTTAAAATAATAAATTTAATTTAAAAAATATTAAAAATAAAACAACAATTCTACTAAAATATACCTTAGTTTAAAAAGAGATATAAAAATGATTCTCAAATAATATTACAAATTCGCAAATTTGTTTTACTAAATCAATCGATTGAACTTCCCGAGGTTAACAAACTTTGCAAACAAGGTCAAAACTTGAATAACAAAAATGGGTAAATTAAAAATTGATTGAAATATTTCGTTTTCAAATGTTTCGTAAAGGGAAAGTTTTTTGTCAAATCTGCACGAAGCGATGCAAAGGTGACGTGCTGAAAGTGCACGACAAATTCATCCATAAATCGTGTTTTCTTTGCTGTTGTAAGTAAAACGAGTCTTTCGATAATTCGTTCCCAATTGCAATTTACAAAAATCGAAATTAGGCTGCAAATCGAGTCTGGAGAAAGGCGGGTTCTTTCTGAAGGAGGAGCGGTACTATTGCAAGCGAGATTATCTGGAAAAATTCGGTGTTAAATGTAAAGTTTGTAATGAAATCGCGGAAGGAGAAGTAATTGTAATATTTGCCACAACGTTTCATCCGAATTGTTTCAAATGTAAAAACTGTTTGTGAGATTTTATATTTAATTTTAAAAAATTATAAATTAATAATTTATATTCAAATAAACTTCTACAATATTTTTATTAATAAATAATTAAAATCCACTGAACTTAATTTAATTTTAGCAGCGATTAAGTAGCACATTACGCAAAATGAAAACCTAAAAATACAACACAATAAAAAATTCTGAAAAACATTTAACCCGGGATCGGTCGCTAATTGGTCTAAAAGACCGTAAAATTTTAAATGATGACAGTAAGACAATCTAGAAAATTTATCTTTAAATATATTTTAACCTAAACCCACGTTAAGACGTGTTTGAAGCATAACTTGATGCAACGCGTTGACGCTTTTGTAAGTCATTCATAGACATAAATTAAAAATGTTATGGTCTTTTAGACCAATTAGCGACCGATCCCGGGTTAATAATCTTCATAACCAAACAAATCGTTATACAGGGTGCGCAAAAAAACCGACCACTTTAAATTTGATAATTATTTTGTTTTCCTTTCAACAAAATTTATTCAAAATATAACAATATCAACAAAAAAGGTATATACAACTTATATGTTTTCAAAATTGACGCCATTGGCATCAATACACTTTTGCAATTGCTTCAGGAAGTCATCAATCGCTTTCTGAATCATTTTCAACGGTAATTGATCCCATGCCTTCTTCAGACTCTTTTTCAACGACTGTATGGACTGGCACGGTTTTGAACACTCTCTTTCCTCCAGCCAACTCCAAATGTTGTAGTCTATCACGTTCAAATCTGGGCGACACGGAGGCCATTCACCATTGGCTCTTTGTGGGTTAATATCAACAGAAATGAAGTCCGAGAAATTTGCTTCGATCAACTCCTGGGTTTCAACAGCCTTGTGGGGCGGGGCGCCATCTTACTGGAATGTCCAGTGCTCGTCTCCAAACGCCTTTCTTGTCCACGGAAAAACTTTATCTTCCAACATTTCTCGATACACCCGAGCATCAACTTTGACACCTTCGGCAATGAACACAAGAGGTGCCTTGCCCTTTAACCAATGGATCCCGGCCCAAACCATGATTTACTTCGGCTTTTGCTGGCGGGAGATGATGCGCTGCTCCAGTGGAAGGGGCTTTACTGACCAATCGCGATGGTTTTGGGAGTTGAAGCTTTGTTCGTATTTGAACAACTTTTCATCGGTGAAGAGGACTAAGCGAATCTTCTTTTCACCTTTTGCATCGATCCAGGCTTTTTTGTTTAGCATTTTAATTCAAAAACTGCCCCTTAGCCTTTTTTCTTGACTTCATTCCAAGGTCTTTGTGAAGGATGTCCCAGACTGATCCATGTAATATGCCCAATGCCTTGCCAATCTCTCTGGTCGAGTTCTTGCGGCTGTTTGAGTTTCGCTTGATTCTTCCCTTGATGCTACGCACGTTGGCTTTCGTTCTCGCCGTTCTGGGTCGACCACTTCCAGATACCAGCTTTCATACCAGTTTCATTGAATCGGGAAATTATATCATGAACTGTGGTTTTTGGTACACCTAGCGATTCAGCAATTTGGTGCTCGGATTTTCTTTGCAGATGTAACTTTATAATTGCTTTCCTGTATTCAGACATGCTAAAAAACAAATGCAATAAATTGATATGCATAAATTTATTTAGAGTACAAAAAACAAAAATAAATTGTGAAAAAAAGCAAAATAATTGTCAAATTTAAAGTGGTCGGTTTTTTTGCGCACCCTGTATTCATCAATACTACTGAATCACAGATTCCAAATAATTCATCATTTTTTCTGTCATCAAGGGCGGTTCTTTCCATAATTGTTACCTAATTTCAAAAAAAGAGGAGTAGTATCATCGAGAACGAGATTATCTGGAAAGATTCAGTGTTAAATGTTAAGTTTGTAATAAAATCGCAGAAGGAGAAGTAATTGTGATATTTACCACAACGTTTTATCCGATTTATTTCAAATGTAAAACCTTTTTTTTTGAGATTTGAGATATTTTTTTCAAAAATTATTAATAAATCATTAATATTTTATTCAAATGAAAATAGACGTATGAAAACCACTAAATACCAAGTTTATTTAGGCATTTTTAATGAATTAAGTTAGCCATACGTGGCACAAACAGAAAGAACTTGAACGTAAACCAAAACACATTAAGAATATTGTAAAACCATTTAATCATTTTCATAATAAGATCAACACTACGGCTCGAATAAGAGATTTCTGTGTCATCAAGGTCATTGTTAATCCCACACTTAGAAGACATCACTATGATTTCAGGGTTTACTGCATCCTAAGATTTCCATACATACTAGCTCACCAGGGCTATTGTGGGTTACTTTCTTCTTTTTTTGAGTGCGATGAAAATGTAACTTAATCATCTACTTGTTCATACATGTTTTGCTTAAGTAATTTGTACACAGACACTTCTAATGGCTATTTTAGCTTGTCAGCCCTCATGAAATGGGGTTTAAAGTCACTAACGATTTTTATAATGGCTACAGTTATTTGTTGTCTAAACTGATCCCAAACCAGAAGAGAGGTAAAATACGGATAAAATAATGCTTATCGAGTAAAGATAAACCATTATTTATTTGATATAATTGTTTTTATCAATTATAAATACAAATAAACAAAACTATATTTTGAATTATTCAATTTTAATAACAGTTAGATTATAAATTTGATAAATTATTTTTTTAATTATACTGATTATAAGAAAAGTAACTCAAATTTACTTTTAGTAAATTAACTGATTCCATTTAAAATAATATTTTCGATAATATATTTCGACAGCCCTACCATCATGATCAAATCACTGATCCTCAAATGGATAATTTAAGAAACTGTAGATAAAATATTTAAAAAGAACAATCCAATAATGATTAGACTGATGGGACTGTACATTTGCTATTCCTTGAAAACCTTGATTGTACAATTTACAAATTACCAATTTTCATACTGTTAATGGATTCAAGTATTTGAAAAAAATTATTCTGAAAAAAATAATCTTTTAAAATTAAAAAAAAATAACAAACGCCATTTCATGATATAAAATTTTATAGTACAAAACATAAAATCCAGTATATGTTTAGTAATAAATAGACAACTCTTTTCAGTTTATGCTCTAATTTTATGTATAAATTTCAGTGTATAAAATTCCTCATTTTTGAAAGGAAGATTCATAATATCTGTAAATGGGTTTGTGAGTATGAAAAAATAAGTGTTAGAAGTAATATTGATGAACATAAAAAATATTGTAAAACTACTGTTGAAATAAATAAGTATTACGCACCAATTCAAAAAATATTCGAAGAGTCATGTTTGAGGTATATATAATTAAAGCGGTTAATCCAAAAATTAATGTCCAATAAGGTTACCTATCAACTCTGTGTGAAACAGTGATTACATAATTAATTTGTAATTATTATTTAACATCTATAAGCTTAACACCTATGATCAGAAGTTCCTGATAATAACGGATATTCCATAGAATATTAACCCCTTCGCTGCGGATGACGAGAAGGTCTCGTCATTAAAATCAATACCAATATGCGGCTGACGAGAGGGTCTCGTCATGCTTTATATTGCAATACAGTGCGTAACAATTTTATGTAGCTTATCGGAATTTAATTCTGTCGCACAGAGTATTAAAAAAAACTTTAGTTTCAGTCCGTATAATCACTATGGAAACAATGGATGACCTGGAAATGATCATGGGAAAATGCAGTGCATAT
>MQRK01171940.1:283-18379 GCA_001938485.1 Girardia tigrina
CAGCGCACAGTGATTTTGCTCCATGACAATGCTCGGCCACATGTCGCAAAACAAGTAAAAAACACGTTGGAAGCACTCAAATGGGAAATTCTACCGCATGCTGCCTATTCACCAGATTGCGCCCCATCAGATTATCATCTGTTCCGATCAATGCAAAGCGCTCTTCGGGACCAGCACTTCAGAAACCGGGAACATATAAAAAAATGGCTGTAACAATGGATCGCATCAAAAGACCAAAACTTTTTTTTCGATGGAATTCATAATTTACCGGAAATATGGTCGAAAATCATAATTAACGATGGAAAATATTTTGATTAGAATAAAACTTATTATGTCATATAAATAAACTTGTCTGGTCTGCAAAAAAATCCAAAAAACTAAGTTATACACCTAATATTTCAAAATATTGATGGGTGAGAAGTGAAGTGCCGTTTTCTTTGTCACACGTCTCTTCTGTACTGCTCTTTCTGATTTTCGCATCTTTTAAACATAAAATATTATTTTCATTATTATTTTTAAAAAATAATTTATTTTGTTAAAACAAATTTTCTTTGTTTTTTTTTGGTGGTACAGAGGAATCATTCACTCTGTATTGATCTGAGTGAACTTTATTCGTCCCTTTTTTTCAGATTTTCACATTGTTTTTCATTCTAACAGTAATCACATCAGACTTGATTTGTTTTCTGTTAATCCCGACCAAATGGCTCTTCTTTCTCGGTTGCACATACGTCTGGATTCAACTAATCGGTCTCGCAGGTTATAATCATTTTTTAATTTATTTTTTCGATTTTTTATATATTTTTTTCGTTTCTTTAAATTTATTTTTATATTTTTTTTAATATTTGATGGTGTTTGTTTTCACGGAGAAATGGTGCTGTTATATGTTTTCATTTAATTTGTGTGATTTTTGATTGTGGTTATTTGTTTTATGTCTTTCGTTATAGAGCATGTTAAATAATTGAATAATAAAAATAAAGGAAAATAATTTAAAATGAAAAAAGAATTAATTGAGATTTGAATTTGAAAAGATTTTAAATTATTATATTAAAGAATATACGGGGTGATCATAAAGTAACTTCCGCGTTTTAAACTGCAATAACTTTTTTGGCAAAATATAAAAAATGGTTTTAAATTACAAAGAATAACCATCGACATCAATAAAATGTTTCAGGCGTCCATGAAAAGACTTTATAGCATTTTGACATATTTCACCATCTATTTTTGCCGCTTCTTGACAAATAAAATCTTTAACTTGCTGAATTGTTTCAGGTTTTCTCTTATACAATTCATTCTTCAAATACCCCCTCACAAAAAATCGAGTGGTGTCAAATCAGGTGACCTGGCCGGCCATACATATTGACCACATCGTCCCAGTCAACGTTGTGCGAACGCTTCATCCCGAAATTGTCGCACAATTAGTGAATAATGGGCAGGTGCTCCATCTTGCTGGAATACAGCTTTCCGTTTGCATGTTCTTGATAACGATGACATAAAGCAACTTGTTAACATATCCAGGAAAAGCGCCGCTGTTATGTTTCCTTCAATAAAAAAGGGCCCATAAACACGAGTTGAAGACAGCCCCATCCAAACATTAACTTTTTCACTAGCCTGTGACCTCTGATATGTTTCAGTTGGTGTTTCAGTGCCCCAAATGCGACAGTTATGTCTGTTTACAATGCCGTTAAGATGGAAAGTTGATTCATCAGAGACTATCAGGTTACTATGAAAATTTTCATCTGCATCTATCGATTGAATTAACCTTTCCCACATAACACGTCTAAGAGCGCAATCTTCATACAAAAGTTGCGTGGCTTGAATTCTATAGGGGAACATTTTTAAGTCGTTTCGTAATACTTTTTGAACAGTTCCATAAGAGTAATTCAGATTTCCTTAGTACAACGATTTCCTGACAGAAGACTGGGGTTCTTGCTTAAAATCTTCTGCTATCTCATTTTTCTTTTCATCATCAATTGGTGGTCTTCCAGATTTTGTGGCATTTAGAACGCTTCCTGTTTCTTCAAACTTTTTGAAGATGCTTCTAATACTTTTTTTTCGGTTGGTTTTTTTTCCATCTAAGTCGTTGAAGTTCTCTTCTTACCAAAGTCACTGACTCATGCTTCGTAAATAAAATGACAATTTTTACACGCTAATTTACATCCATTTTGAATCTTACGTTTAAAACAATAACAACAATTAATACATTTAAACAAAATGTACTTTTAATAAAATTTTAAAGAATAAGCTTCAAGATGCCTTTATATTAGTTTATACCAGAAAGAATGAGACTTTTGAAATGTCAATATCATTTTTAACAAGCAATGTAAAAAACAACCCTGTGCAATACATTCATTCATAATCACCATTCTTCTTTATAACATTAGAGAGGCATTGTATCAGTTTTCCCATCTCAGAAATATTTCCCATCGATCAGCAGAAATATTTTTCAGTTCTGATGTAATGAATTGATGTAACTCATCTGCAAATTGAAAATTGGTTTTGTGTCGTTAATCTTCCAAGTAAGGGTGAACAAAGCGATCCAAGGTGTTATAATCAGGGGAATATGGTGATTGACGGAGCAAGGTAGCATTCTTGTTTGCGAGAAACATGGACGTCACTTTGGAAACATGAGGCTTCGCGTTTTCTTGCACGAAAATCATGTTTCTCCAGTTGAGTGGAAACACATGTCGACTAAACCTCTTCTCCATATTAACAAGAAAAGTGGCATAACGCCCGCTATTCATGCTTTCTCTCTCCTGCAGCAGTTCGCAATGATATTTTTCAGTGAAGGACACTGCGATGACAGACATGATTTTTCTGTCAAACTGGCTACGCTTTACAACATGAATTGGTTCATTGTGATCACCCAGCAACGGTTGCTTCTTTTCTTGCCAACAGTTCTCATGTAAAACCACTTCTCATCCACCATCACTATATGTTCATGTTGGTGTTGGCTTTTCAAAATTTTCAACCATTCCTTTGCAGCAGTGATACGATTAACCTTTTGATCATTTGACAATGCATGAGGAACCCACTTACACGCAACAGACCGAAAGCCCAAATGGTCACTCACAATACGCTGAATGGTTCCATTGCTGAGGGATGTCTCATCTTCAATTTCATTAATGGTCACTGCACCATTGGCGTTAATAATTCCAGAGACCAACATAATGTTTTCAGGAGTTGTTTTTGTTGATTTTCTCCCGCAGTTTTCCCAAGCAAAAGAAGTCTTGCCATTGTCAAATTCAGTTATCCACCGATACTCTGTAGATTCTCCAACACTGTCAGCACCATGGACAGAGATAATTTCTTGATAAATTTCACTTCCCGTTATGCCGTGTGAATAACGGGAGAAGGTATAGAAACGAAGATTTTTTCGATATTCCGCCATCATACAGACCAATATTCAAACAAGTATTTCATAAATATTTTCTGTCAATATTTTAACTATTACATATTTTTACTCTTTATATGTTCCTATATACTGCGCAAGTAATTTCCGCCTTTACAGATAACAAACATAGAAATATAACATCATTCTCACTCTTTCTGATACGAACTAATAATTAAAAAGAAATAGAATATAATTCAAGTTATTGCAGTTTAAACCCCGGTAGTTACTTTATAATCACCCTGTATATTGAAAAAGAAATTGTTGACTTTATCAAGTTTGTTTAAATAAATAAATTAAATATACTTGAGGCGATTTTGTTGATGTTGTTGATTTTAGACAGTTCTGTGAACCAGTATTAATAAGACACTACGACTAATTAATTAATATTCAAAATGCTCAAAGTAAGGCAGTCTAAATTCTTAAAAAGTTTAATTAAAATAAATAAATTAAAATCTGGAATATCGGATCTGCAGAAAAACCAGCAGAATTCTGTCCATGAAAAATTGCAGTTGATCCTTGTGGTTTCCACGATTTTCACAGCTCAAAATGAAGAAACTTGCTGCTAAATTGGTGCTACAACATGTTACTAATGCCATGAAGCACAATCTCCTGACAGTTGCAATCAACTGCTGCAAATGGTGGACAACCTCGGTGAGGGATTTTGGACGAGAATTGTTACAGTTGACGAGACATGCCTGTTGTTTTACCTTCCTGAGACAAAGGAGCAGTTGAAGCAATGGTGCCACCAGGTAGAAAAGCTCTCTGTCAAAGAAAAACTCGTTCCCTCTGCGGGCGATGTCATGGTCATAGTATTTTTGGATTGTGACGGGATTATTTTAATTGATTATCTCGTGAAAAGAATAACAATTAACATTGCCATCGACATGAATTTTCGCAAAATTGTCTTCGTCAAGCTCTAAAAAAAACCAACATCGTGGGAAATTATTCACAACACTTCAACTGCAACATGACAATGCGATTCCCTATACCGTGACACTGACAGATGATACCATCAACAAGCTCAAATGGCAGTTACTCCCTCGTCCTCCGTATTCACGCCAAGCCATTTCCACCTCTTTTCCGAGATAAAGAAGATGTTGTGAGGACACCACTTCCACGATGTGTAGGAAATGCGATGAGCCGTCAACAAGTGGATCTAAGATGCACATAAAGACTTTTTCAATATTGGCATGGTAGTTTTATAATATAAAATATTCTGTTTGAACGTAATCCAATCTGAAATTGTTTGTGAGAGTGGATACCCATCAAATATTGTTTATCGTTCTGCTATTCGTGCCTGGTCTGTGTATTGCTTTCGTCCGCTAAAGCATTTATTCTACCAGGCCTCGCATTTCAGATTTTCAACATCTGACGTTATTTCAATCATTTGGTTCACAGTTGACTGGATCTAAAAACTTTTTATCTACTTTATGTATTGTTGAGAATATTTAAATTGGTAATGATAAAATTTGTCTTGTTGTTAATTGAATTTGAAGAAGGGATGGAGAAGTGCATGCGCATACGAAGGTTACACGACAAAATATAGCGGACAAAAACGCATGACAAAAATATCGCCGAACTAAAATTTGGACTCATTTAATCAAATTAAAAGTAATTATAATTATTAAAAAATTTAAAAGTTTTAAAAATCTTGGAAAAAATGTCAATTAAAATATTTGAAAATAAAAAAATTTTAGAATCATTATTTAAAATGTTCTTTGAATATAAATTGTTTTTCTAGTAAATTAAAATCCACATTTCTTTTATCTTGAATTTCCAAAGAGATGGATGTTGTGAACTAATTATTGAACCAAATGAACGATTCCGTCCTTCAATTGAATTATTAGTTTTAGGCAAATCGTTCACCACAGCGTCGTAGAAATTCCATAGCTCAATCCAATATGTTTCAAAAATTATCTTAAAACGTTTTTAATTAGTTTAAAATTATTTTTTAAAGCATATTAAATTAGTTTTGTTTATATTCCTAATTATCACTACTGTTTAAAAATTTAAAAAGATATAATGGAATTTATTAAAAGTCAAAGAGAAAAAATTCGGCTAATTAATAATCGATTTATTTATTCGAAAGAAAAAGAAAACGAAGAAAAGATAATTTAGAGATGCGTTGGTTACAAAATGCAGAGGAAGATAGATAATTCAATAGAGAACATCATATTGTGGGAATCTATGAATCACAACCACGCACCTGACATCGCTAATATTAATGCAAGGAAAATTGCTAAGGAAATTAAATCAAGAGCATTATTATCACAAGATACACCGTAAAATATCATATCACCAAGTGTAACTTCCGTTTCGTTACTTGAATCTCTTCCTAAAATTCAAAATATAAAGCGAAATATTCAGCATACAAGAAATCAAACTGCACAAACATCAATGGTAATGCTTGTAATTCCGGAATAATATAAACTTAAATCGTCAGGTGAAAAATTTTGTTTTATAACCGTGGCGCTTTGGATGAACGAATATTAATTTTTACGACTTCGGAAAATTTAAATTTGCTGAAAAACTGGCCTTACTGGTTTGCAAATGGAACTTTCAAGATAGCTCCACTACTTTTTACGCAGTTCTATATAATACATGTTATCAAATTTAATAATGTTATACCATTGCTGTTCATATTATTGCCGAATAAACGTCAGACAACTTATTTTAAGATATTTCGGGCGATGCATGATTTAGAACATTTACTCAATCCACTAACCCTGATGATTGATTTTGAAACCGCAGCAATTAATGCTTTCAAAGATGTGTTTTCACTTTGCTCAATGTATATGGAGACAAATTCAGTGCAGCAATGAAATTATGCAACTATTAACTCTATCATTTGTTCCTTTGTATGATGTCATCGATTGCTATGATATTCTCATCAATACAAGTTTTTTTCAAAGATAATGAATTACTTTTGCAGCTTCTCCTCGATTATTTTGAAGACTATAGGATCGGATGACTGAACCGAAATAGTACGAAACGACTTGCAAGATATCCGATTGAGCTATGGAATTTCTACGATGCTGTGGTGAACGATTTGCCTAAAACCAATAATTCAATTGAAGGATGACATCGTGCATTTAGTTCAATAATTAGTTCATATCACCCTTCTCTTTGGAAATTCATCGAGGCGATACAAAAAGAGCAAAATATGAATAAGTTGAAAATTGAACAATTTATATCATGAGTTAAGTCAATCAAGAAACATTTATATGGACACAACAGAAAGAGTTAAATTAGTTGTTTTACAGTGTGATCAAAGAAATGTGGTCGAATATCTAAGAGGTATAGCGTACGATTTCCATCTTCAAGCGTCTTAATTGTGCTATAATAAAAATTTATAATACTGTTGTCTTCTGTTTTAAGATAATTTTTTAATTATTTACATGAATTTTGTAAAATGTTTAATAATTATAATATTTTAGTCTGATATTTTTGTCCGCGATATTTTTTTCACACTATATTTTCATTCTAGAGTCTAGACGTTTATTCAGGAATAATTTTTTCCAAGAATTTTTCAATTTTGTTAAAATTCTTAATAATTATAATTACTTTTAATTTAATTAAATGAGTTTAAATCTTAGTTCGACGATATTTTGTCGTGTTACGAGGTGACTTTATTGTAAAATTTCACGACGATTCTGATGATGAGAATTATGGCTTTAATATTATTTTCCCAAGAACTGTTGGTATTGTCATCGTGCATAAATTTCAGTAAAATTGAATCGCCTTAATCATATTTTCTTTAAATTTTTCACATAATTTATGCAATGTCTTACGTTTTAGTAAAGTAATTTCTTAAATTTTTTTAATCTCCAATTCTTTTTAGACAGAAGCATATCGGCATTCACTGTTGGATCGTGTGTCTTCTACGTCTATATTGACTTCACTTTCAGATTACGACAAATCTCCAAGAATTTGTCATTTACCCTAAACATTTGCAGACCATTCGCTGTTCACTGGTGAGGATAGATTTGTTGTCATTTCCTTTATTTCTTTTCCATATTGTTTAATTAATCAAAAATCAAACAAGAAATATACTTAATTATAAATCCCATGGTAAATTTTGCTCTAAGACAAAGTAGCACCATTTGAACTATCACAACCGTGGATTGCCCTAATTTGAAATTTAGATATTTAGTATTTATAAATGACATATTATTAATAGGTAAGTAAATAAATAACCCATTGACGAGTAAAAATATTAATAGATTAGTAAATAAATATGCAATTGTTCAGTAAGAAAAACTTAATTGAGCAGTAAAAAATGATAAAAAAAATCAATATAAAAACGATGAAGAGTAGTAAAGAGTTTATTTTCTATTGCACAATCAAGGCTTTCTTTGCTTTTGTGGGCCTACTGTTTTTTCGCCAATACGAACTTCTTTAACAGTTGCGGGGGAATTGCATTGTTTGAGACAAATTCCCATACCAACAAAATGCTTACAGATGTAATCCTTCGGAAAAGCTTGGCAGTTACATGTTGCGTTCATTCAATTGGTAACTTCTTCCATTCACCAAATGCTACTAGATTTTTTGAATTGTGCGAAAGTTGTAAAGCATTGCTCTTTATAGTTTACTAAACCATTTTCATTTACTTTCTCCGAAACACCAGCATGTATGTAGTACACTTGTCTTGGACATTCATCTTCACCAATGATATCTTTTGAAGATTTGGCCCATTGATAATACTTAGTCCATAGTTTCGAAGAGATCGTTGGTTCTATTTTTCTTGATTGCAATGCACAAATAATCTGCTTTCGTTTTGTGATTCCATCATCAAAAAATTTTCGTATTTGCTTCTTCAATTCTTCACTCAATCCTCGTATATCATAAATTTTGGTGCACTCGTCATGTTCAGCTGTAGTCTTGAAAACTGAAACGTTTTCTTTATCTGCATAATACAATAAATACAATAAGTTTAACAATGTCTTGGAAAGTTTTTATTAATACAGTAAATTAATGTTGTGACTGCATCCCCGCAAGTAATCGATTGATGTGTGATTCTCAGATTTCAGCACAACAGCGCGCAATCGACGATTCTGATATCGATATTTCTTTTTCCGCATAGTCTACTTCGTTGTTGTGCCTTCCAGTATAACCAAACTCTTGAACTTTACGCCACCGAAGTGAAAGTGGCAGCTATGAATTTGTGGGTTGAAGACATTGATGAATGAATTCATTGCAGCCTGTTCCAATTCTGTGATGACGGTTTTTGGTTGCAATCTTGGTTCGATCTCTCCTAACTTTGTTAACAGTGCCGCTTAAGTAGCCTCTAATTTATTCGGGAGTCAAGTGAATACACAAGGAATATTAATTCCATCACAAGTTCCATGAATGGTATACAGTTGAGTATATCCAGCTGGGCTTACCTTGAAAGTTCCGTCGGCGAACCATACTCTACATCCGCTAAGGAATTGGAGATCTTCATCGGCTGCAAATAATAGGAAGTTGATGTCATGTCGTAGGAAAGGAAGGACGTTCAACGTGATTCGAAGCTCAGCTGGAGGATTATCACCAAATTGAGGTGGAAGCTGACGATATCGCATGATGTTGAGTTTCGTACTTTCCGTTTTCGGTACCGATGCTTGACCAGCTAGACTCAAATTTCCCATCACGTGTATTACTGAATTTGTATTACATATTACTTATATACATGAATTAAAAGGATAATATTAATAACACTATAAATTATTTATTTTACTGTTTTCATATGCGACGCATTGTCCTTCAAGAAATTGTCTTGCGACGAATTGTCCACGACGAAGTGTCCTAGAACACATAGTGTACACAACGAAAATGGTTTGATAGCCTCTTCCTTGTTGTTGTATAACGATTTCTTCATCGTTTTGATAATCTTCAACGCGAAAGGTATTCATGGGCTTAATATTAATCGGTTAATTATGAAAATATCGGTTTATCCCTGCATTAATATTAATAGGATAAACTGATTTTTATCGTCAAATATATCACACACTTGATGATGTAATAAAAAGTATATTATAACAACAATTCAACAAATGATGATGAACTCAATATCATAATAACCTTCACAGAAAACTTCGGTCTTGATTTGATAAAAATAACACGAGAATAATTATCGTAAATATGTCTGGGAAAAAGAAATCCGGAATTGCTGATATTGTCCCAATAAGGGAGTCAATTATAAATATAGAATCTTCTAATAGTGTTAACTGTATTGCGGAAAATTACAGAAATGTTGCTGGACTTGTATGTACGGAATTATGAAATGTTTAATTCGTATAATATTATTTCTGCAGTAACCAATGCAAATGGAATTTATTCTTTGATTTTAAATTTGAATTAATAATCCTGTAGTATGATTTATTATCTCGCTTTAATGGAAGAAGTGAATTGGTTGTGGTCTTTCCTTTTTTTCCTCTGTTCTCATCTTTTCTTACTTCGATTTCATCTTTATTATTTTTTTTACATCAGATACAGCAAATCATTACACAATACAAAACAAATAAATATAACAATATCACGTATACAAATAAAAACAACAAAGAAATGAATTAGGGCTGATACCTAAAAATAGAAAGATAGACACATTGACCATTTTGAACATGACATAAAAAAATAAATAAATAAATACTCAAAACTGGTTTGAGAGGTAGTACAAATTATTATAAATTTAAACAAAATAATTGCGGTAATTTTTTTACTGATCAATTGGTTATTTATAGAGCGGGCAATTTTTTGACCTAAAAAATTAAAATTTTGACTTTATTTTTCCTAGGTTTTGACTTTTTTTGATCTTAAAAAATTAGTTCAGAGAACAAGTATATCAAAAATTGTATTAATAGCATATAGAGTAAAAATGTTCAAGAAGTGGAATTGAAATTCTGCAGTGCATGGTAACGCACATTTCCAACATCAAAGTTACGATTATCTCGCAAAATTCTTGTCAGAATGGAAAACCTCCTTTCTACCGCACCACTTGTTTTCTGTGCTTCCTGCAGTAAAGCATAAAAGTGAGGGACACGTCGTTTCTCGCCATCTTCATTTTTTCCATAATTTCACTACTGTAAAAACGTTTATCACAGTATTTTCTAATGACACACGAATCCACCTCAAAATGAAATATTTTTTAGGTCTTTAACTGCCTGACGTATATGATAGTTTGAAGACTCGAAGCATTCTACAAGGTGTGCAAGCGATTTATATTGTAGAATGTTAATAAAGTATTTAGAAAAAGTAGAACTTTGGCATGAGCAAGAAGGAGCTCTTTGCATTCAGTGGAATTAACAATCTGTCGAACTGTTATTAAATACTCCGCGTAGTAGAAAGCTACATGCAACCATGTGGTCCATCTCGTGAAAACCGACTGAGATGATTGTCCAATAATTTTAAATAGGCCTCGCCGTTCATGGTTCTTTACTGCGAGGGCTTTGACAGTGGCAATCAAGTTGTATACGGCTGCATAATTTGTCTTCACTTGCATTTCACAATTGTGCAGTAAATGAGCTCCGCAGGTTACATGAAGCAGTTGTGAATACATTGTCTTCAGATGAATGATAATGAATAAAGAAGAAATACAATTAAGATAACCTAGAACAATTTAAAACAGAAAAAAATAATTGAATATTTGAACAGATATTGAATTTGAGAATGAATAAAGAAAAAAATAAAGTAAAATAAAGTAGAACAATTTAAAAATTAAAAAAACTTATTAAATATTACAAAACAATATTTTCTGAATTTTTAATACTTTTTTAAAGATAAAACTTTTTTTTATTGACTTAATTAGACTTTTTTTGACAAAATTGTTTCATATTTTGACCTAATTTTTCTAATTTTGATTTACTTTTTTTGAAATGTTTTGACATAACGAAGTTTTTTGACATTTTTTGACCAATTAACTTTGGGGAGGGGCATCCTTGTACATATTTATGAGTACTTATAACTTATTTATTTACTAATCTATTAATATTTAGCCAAATTAATTTTTAATTTAGTGACAATTTTAGTTTATTTACTTCCGTATTAAATCACAGCCTTTAAAAATTCGGATTTTAATTGATTAAATTTCAATCCAGAACATCATTGAAAGGTCGATCTTGTAGTAATGATGAGTGTCCTTCCTGTAGTGTCCGTGGATTTTCGTTTACTATTTCGATTTGTACCAATGAAACAATTGCAATATTGAAATTATTAATAATTCTTATGAGACCCGTTAGTTTTATAATACGAAATATTCTGTTTGAACGTAATCAAATCTGAAATTGTTTCTGAGAGTGGATATCCATCAAATATTGTTTATTGTTCACGACTGGACAGTGCTTTACTGCTATTCGTGCCTGGTCAGTGTATTGCTGTCTTCCGCTATAGCATTTATTCTAACAGGTCTCGTTTTCATTAATTACTCGACCGTTCACAAATAATACCATTTCATATTTTCGCAACATCTGACGATCCAGTTATACGTCATCTCAAACATTTGGTTCACGGTCGACTAGATCTACAAAAAATATGTCTTGTTGGTAATTGAAATATCAAATTTTTATAAACCCAAATACCATTCATTAATTGAATTGTACAATATTTTTTATTTGTGATTAATAATTCGTTAATTCTGACTCGCGAATGATTCGTTTTGCTCTTGTTGAAATGTTCATTTAAATTACATTTTCTAGTTTTTTAAAGTCTTTTAGACCTAGCGGGATTACAATATCTCCCTCAATATAATAACATATTTTTTATTAAATTAATCCAATGCAACTGACTTCTTATAATCTTATATAATTCGTAACAAAGGGACATGTATGAAAAATGTTTAAAATAATTTACTTGGTGTTTGACAACTTAATATGATCAGTAGTAATTTGTCCAGTAGAATGTGCTCCACGCATCGATTGTTTCTCTCTATTTTCCTCGAATAATTAAAGTGAAAGCTTTAAACCGAATTCCAATATCTCAATTTTGGTCTTCCTATACATTTTAAAATGAAATATGTATCAAAATCAATTCTACAAATTAATGACTTATAAGCTGTAATTTTATTATTATTGGGTTGCCAAGAAAATTCGTGCCGATTTTTAATACAAATTCAGAAATAAAATTTTTATGTATATACATGTATTTAATCAACAATGTATACACCATTTTTCCATAATATTTTGCCATCGTTTTTGTAACTGAAAAAAAATCATTCTTCCAAAATTTATCAGGTTTCTCTACGAACTATTCAAGATGACATTTCAGGACATCAAAAAGACTCAAAGTCGTTGCCACTAAGAGAAAAAATTGCAGCGAACTGAATAGGTGATAGTTGGAAGGACAATGTCAGGGGAATATGCGTGGTAGCGTAGAATATTTCAGCTAAGGTCCAACAACTTTTCCTTGTAGCCAGGACTGGAATTGTCATGATGCAACACAACAACATGCCAGTGTGGATCTCCGAGTCGTGGTGAAGGATATATTAATCTTACCAATTTAAATGGTTCATTGGCACAGACCTTGATCGAATCGGTTAGCCGAGAGTCACTCTCTTTGGTACGGTTTCAACGATAATGTCGACATAAAATTTGAAGATTTTTGTATAGGAAATTATCGAGTTCATATTTTCTTTGACGTAAGAGTCGGCAACTTTGCACAGTTCATTCATGTCATTTAACGCCACTGACGTTATAAGACAGTATATCGATAAGTTGTCCAATGAATCTTTGTCAAAAACTGACTGCAAAAATAAACAACTCGAAGCACTTTTAAATGATGGACGACAGAAAAGAACTGTGGAACTTTTTCTTTGGACGCGTAGAAATAGTCCAACAGTAAATTCAATATATCATTATTCATATCGACAGATAATCGATCGCATTTTGCGTCCTCGAAAAATCTCGACAAAAAATAATCACTCGACGACTCCAAAATGATTTTATTGGCGAGAAACACTTTATTTTCCACGACATTCGTCACATCGTAAAACGTTTTTGATATGCGCAACTTATTTAAACGATTCAACAATTCCAAATTTCGACTTTTTTAAAAAATCGCCTCAATAAACAGAAACATTTTTCATTTCAACAATTTTAATCGTTAAATCATGATCCAATTTTTATTCGCCAACTCATTTTTCAAAACATTGATCAAACATCATTTTTACAATGTTATTTCATTCGTACCTCTCAAAAAATATCAACGAATTCCACGATAATCTTTTCAAATATCACAATGTAACATACAAAATAATTTTCCGACCAACACACTGAATACATTAAATTAGCGCAGTTAAACAAAAACGCAAAATCATATTGTTTTTGTATTTAAAGATATTTTTTGACTGAAATTAAATCACATTACAAGCCTCATTTTTTAATAAAAATTTTCAGTGATAATTATATTTTTTTAATTATTATTCTTTTAATTTGGCAAAAGTATCTTTTATTTATTTCTTTTAAATTCGCTGACCTTTATTCCACCAAAAAATACTGGGAAAAGTTATGTAACATTAATAAAATCAAATGAAACCCTTGAAATAAATGAATCACATCCAAAAACAAATTTAACAGTAAATAACAAATATGATAATAATCTTGATTCTTCTTCATACAGAATTTCATTTGAATCATACACCAGTCTTGAGCCATTCGATATTAATTTCTCTAAAATGGTCTGAATAAATCGATATTCTTCTTCGGCATTGAAATTGTCGGTCTTTTGCAATAGAAATATATTGATGACTATGAACTTTGGCCGATTCGCTGGAATAATTAACCAACATGAATCGATCAAATCAAATTCTTGTGTCGATACAAAATCTCGTTTGATTTGATCTATTCTGAGAATTTTCTAGTGTGATTCTCAATGTGAGACCGATTGTAACATAAACGATAAATTTTAATATTTCAACGAATTTTAGTCGTATCATATAATTTTCTAAAGACTTATTTGTAGACCGTCTATTGGCTAAATCGTTTTTTAACCGTTAAATTGTCTGACTGAAGAACTTCTTCATAACACACTGGTGGCGGTGGGTTTTGTGGAACATTTCCACTGAGGAATTGGAAGCATGGGCGTGGTAAGAGCACTTGTGGAAATATGATTGCTAACCAACATAAACATCACTCATCGGACCATCTCACGGCCCTCAGCCCCCATTTTCAGGGCGGAACTTTATCGTAAAATAAGTTGTTTGGTAAAATGTCATAATACATAATTCCTTTGAAATCTCATCACACACAGATCATAATTTTCTTTGGATGAAGACTAGTTTTAGAAATAACCAAAGGCTCGTCTGGCTTGTACCATGATCTTTTTAGCTTCACATTGTTTTAGAATATCCATTTTTCATCACTCGTCACTATTTGTTTTAAAAACGATACATTTTTATTGCGTTCGTAAAACGAATCACAAATGGAAATATGATCAATCAGATTTTTGTCTCTCAGATTATGCGGAACCCATACATCGTAGCGATTCACGTAATTGTGCTTCACTAAAAATTCATGGACGATGTTTTTCGATATCTTCACGATTTCGTCTAATTCACGAGTCGTGTAGTGAGAATTGGTCTCGACCAGGGTCTTAAATTCTTCACCATCATTGTCGGAGGGTCTGTCAACGCAAAAGGTGAAAGCACTCACTCTGAAATTCGAAAACCAATTACAAAGTGTTCTGTCAATAAAGTATATTTTCCGTAAACAGCACGTATCTTTTTTTGCTTGATTAGTGTTCTTGCCTTTCTAGAAAAAGAAAAGCATCAAACCTCGTAAATGCTCTTTGATTTCTTCCATTTTCAAATCGGCACGTAGCAGTTGTAAAGGAACAATCTTTTTCTAAAGATGCATTAGCATGAAGTAACAACAAATTCAAAGCACCACGAAATAATGAAAACTCAAGTTAAAGCACTTATAAATACATGAAAATATAACATTAAAGGTAGGAATTTATTAAGTCAAATTAGTGATTTAATGTCTACTACCGTCAATTATACATAAACGCAGACGTGAAATAACGCTGTCCACAACAGAATGTAGTATATCCTTTAATGTTGTTAAAAGTGCTTGCTCAATTCTCTGTTTAAGTTCAGTAAGAGATTTTGGAGTTGAATTGTAAACATTGACTTTTAGCATTTCCCAAATCCAAAAGTCAGATGGATTCAGGTATGGGCTTCTGGCAGGCCATGAAACGTCAAAATCATTTCTGATAATGTTATCATCAAACTGTCTTTGAAGAAGTTGTTTCTTTTTGTTAGCTGTATGAGGTGTGGTTGTATCCTGCTGGAAAATGGTTACCGAGAATTCATTCTTTGCTTTTAATTATGGAATAACATGATGAAGAATCATTTCATAATATCTGTCAGCTGTAACGGTACAAGTCTCATCATCATGATCCTTGTTAGAAATTCAGAAATGTTATTAAAATTTTTTGAAATTATGTAAAATTGAATATGTTAATTAAAATGTAAAAAATTTATAAAATATTTAATTATTTGATGATTATAAAAGATATTTTTAAATTAATAAAGTTTGCCGAAATGATTAAGTACTTGATAAAGTTAGCGTAATTTAAAATTGATAAAATTTATTGAAAGTAAAATTTATAAAATTTAAATAAAATCAAATATTAATATTAGAAGTATTTTTATTTATACCGGTTTAAGATTTATGAAACAAATTGTTTCTCAAAAAATAAGTTTGTTTAAATATTAATGTTAATCCCTTTTTTTGAAAACGCCGTAATATAATTAAATTTGGATTTGATGTCGGAATTAATTTTTAATAATAATAATTCTGAGGATGTTCCAAGATCATCGAAGAAAATAGGTTTGAGCATGCAGTCTCTTGTGAAGTCAAGCCATATTGTTACCTTAGGAAACCACAAGGGCTGCTCATGAAATTCGTATAGATTGCATGAATTCCAAATTATATAATTCCACGTATTAATTGCACCATTCAAATGAAAATAGAACTCATCAGTCCATGGTCTGAAAAAAACACATTGAAACAAAAAAAACCTCAGAAAAAAACACATTGTTAAGAAAAGTTGGATCATGTTCAAACTTTTTCAGTATGGATTTACAATAAGCCATTCGTTCTTCATAATCCTTAGCTGTGAAAGCTTGAATACAATACAACATGAATACAATGGGGATGCAGATTGAAATATTGTTGTTAGATCTTCATAAGTGTTGCTTGAAGAATGTCGGTAAGTTTAGCTATTTGGTAGAACTGATATGTCTCTCTGCCTCAACGATGCTTTCCGTGTTTTCAATGCCTTCTTTCTCTAGTGATGGTCAGCTTAGTTTGGCTTTGTCTTCAACTGTCTCATATTGTTCACTTTTTTCATCAGGACTCATAATTTGTTCCTGTTGGGGCAATCATGCTCATTAGAATTCCTTAAATTGTTCTAAACGTTTTGCATAGTAGCAGTGTTACGCCTTCCATTTTCATAATAAAGCTGAACAAGTAATATTTTGTTTCCAAGTGATAAACGAGACTTGACTTTAAAATTAGTACAAGCATAATTCCTATAATAAAACAATAAATATTTGAAGATTTAAAATAAATATCGTTACAATTACTAAATCAATTACATTTTGAAGTTGTTATGTTACTTTATGCTAACCATTCACATGTTTCCTATACCTTTGACATTCTGACACACATACGTGTCATATTTAGACAATTGACACGAACTTTCCGGACAACCCAACAATTAATTACTAGAAAATTAATTTTCTATTTCAATGATTTTTCCTAAAGCATCACAAATTAAATCGACAAATGTTACTAAACAAACGATAAATTTATCATATCCAAGAGAGTTTGAGGTAAAACTTATACAGTATAAGGATAGCAATAACATTTATTGTAGGAAAAGAAACCTTGTGAAACTCCTTGTCTTGGGTCAACCCTTGTCTGCTATCCTTCACTGACCTACACCAAAGTCTTAATGATATTCTTACTTTTGAACTTATTGTACTTTGTAAGTAACGTTATTTTGTTATCTTTATTATGGCTATGGCACTCTTGTTCTGTGTTACCTGATTAAGGTACTTCATGATTTATTTAATTACACATTATATTATCTCGGCTTAGTTTTCTAGACTTACACGTTTTCTAAATTTTTTACGTACGAACTTTAATAAAATTATATTAAATTTAACGGTGTTAATCTAATTAAAAATTTACATTATAAATAAAGTATTAATAAAGTATTAATAAAGTTGAGTTCCGCTTAATAAATAAAATTAAACTACGAGGGGCGTCCTAAAAGTTCACGGACTGAGAGAATATGGCGTGGTCACATGTGTGCGTGACTGTAACGCGCGGTGTGTGTACGATGACATGAGGGGGGAATCAACCAATTGTAATTGAAGTGAACTCTCATTGGCTGCCCGTCGGCATGTGTGTGATATACGAATGTATTATTTTGTCATTTTTTTCTCTTGTAGTTAGTATGGAAGATGCTGTGAAATCTCAACGAGCAATCATCAATTTCCTCTGGAAGGAAGACACCCCCACTACAGATATTGTGCACCGTTTACACCGCGTCTTTGGTGATGCCGCTATGGGAAGAACGGCTGTCTTTAAGTGGGTGCAACAATTACAGGCAGGGCGTCAATCATTGGAGGATGATGAACGCAGTGGGCGACCAACAACGTCCGGATGTCAAGAAAATGTGAAAGTTATCGAGGAAGTCATTCTTGGTGACAGATGTCTCACTAT
>MQRK01171964.1:5564-17577 GCA_001938485.1 Girardia tigrina
AGGCATAAGATTTCAAATAATATCTAACACTAATTCATTTAAACTTATATACATATCAAAGTAGATAAACAAAGTATAAAGCTCAAAAACCGCCATTATTTTTCGACCAACCTAATATTTGGTATAAATTTATATAAGTTGTGGTACTTATGTATGGAAAACCCTTTGTTGGTGGATGATAGAAAACTAGCTAAAATCAAATATTATTAGTAACTTTTTTTCAGAAAGAAAATTAAAAAATAAGTTCAAATAAATAATGTAAATATATTGCAGCTGTTGAATGAAAACAGTGACAACAAAAATGACGGAAAGATTTGTAAGTTGTTCTTAAGCATTCTGATTTAACGGAGATGATTCTTCTTTTTAGTAACGAATTCCATTAGAAGTATATTGATCTTATATATTGAAGTATATATTGATCTTGTAGGTCAAAATCTGGATATACTAAAAAAACATAATTTTAAAATTCAATATCAAGACTCAAGTAATGTGTTTATAATGATTTCTTACTGGTCACATGAAGACGGATACATCCGAAATTAAGTATGATGAGAATATCGCTGTCATTTTCATAGTACATTGTCCACAAAAGCTAGTTATAACTGATATATTAGTCATTGGGTACGATGTTGAAAACAAAAACCAAAAGAATCGCACAAGCAAATCCATTGTTATAGTGTTATAGTTGAATAAAAAAAGAATATAATCAAGTCGAAGATTTTTTGATAGTTTATTATAATAGTCGATGCTGAAAGACTTTTGTAACGATTGACGCACGGTTTCAAGTTTCTCGTTATATCTGTTCAATAAACGATCACAAAAAAAACTAATTTTGATAAAATCCATAAAATGTAACAGGTAATAGGTTTAATTGAAATAAGATTGATTTGTATCTGAAAACGTTTCATACTTTGTAACCATAACCTGAGAAAGGCTGCAGAAGAAATGAAGCAAGTTTTAAACTCTCAAATAATCTCTTAAAACCATAAAATCAGTGACTAAAATGCAACTGATGAGGAAACACCTTGCAGGTGACACGATTTGAGTTTCTTAAGATGAAAGGGACATGGTGGAATATAAATAATCTCTGAAATTGAGATAAAGATTTAATAACAATGAGAAAATTTCAATACTTACTTAAAGGCACTAAAACTGAAAGGCTGGAAGAGAACTTTAAGGAAGGATTTCATTATCAAAAATTCTAAAATTACGTATCCTGAAACAATAGTTTATGTTCCGTAACTGGTACAAAGAATATGTTAAATCAAAGGAACTAAAAAGAGAAACTTAACTGCCATAAGAATTATTAAACTAAAGATTTTAATGACATGTATTGAAAAGAATGTGCATCGTCTTTAGCATCATGTATAATGGGATACACACTTTATACGAAATAAAGGAATCCCAAAAGGAGTATCAAGTGTTGAGAGCAAGCTTACAAACACATTTTATGTAGTTAATAAACAAGCTTTAGTGAATTATCTTGCTTCAGAATTTTAAAATATTTTATTATAATTGCTTTAGTATTTATATTTATTGTAATGACACAGTTTAATGTAATTTAATTATTTATTCACACTATTTAAATATTAATATTATTTTATATTATTTTAGTAACTAATTTATAACTGTAAATAAATTTGGAATAAATTGGTAATTCATTAAAATCAAAATTCGAAAGCCAATTAAAATTGTTTATTAATTTCGACGGATTAACCGTCATCGTCAGAACAACTAATTTTTAAACAGAAAATATACTGCTGGTGATGATTATGTAATCAATACGTCATCAATAAATCATTTAGAAACTCTCAATAAAGTTGTCGAGAGTGCATTTAAAACTTTAATTTTAGGATCCGAAGATTTTACATACAACACTTCACATGTCACTCTCTCCCAGTAATTCTTAAATAAATTATTAAATTTAAACTTAAATCTAAAGTTGAAGGGTTGTTTAATTTTTTAATAGGGAATTATTCCTAAATAAATTAAAGTGTGGATTTTGATAATTTAAAACATGCTTTTTTAAATAGTACAAAAAAATATTTAAAATAAAATGAATATTAATACAATGAAGACTTTTTTTATCTTAAAAAAATGAATCAGAGAAAAGAAAATTAAAATTTGTAAATTTGACAAAGGAAATGGGTTGGTAGTAATGAACTACTTTGATTATTTAAAGAAAATGAATGATATTTTGAAATACTCGCCATTTGTAGAAATTTAGGAAAAGTGGAAAATTGCCTCCGTTGAAAGATGATGACTTTTCGTGTTTATTATTGTTAAAATTGTCGAAAAATAATTATTTAAACAAAACAGTGACAGATCAATTACGTCCAGTGGGTTCTTAATCTGCTAAACTTTATGGTCTGCCAAAGGTACATAAAGAAGGTGTTCCTATGCGTCATGTATTGTCGATGATTAGAATATCTCAATATGAGGTTGCAAAATATCTAGATACCATGTTGAAACCTTTAAGGATTGAGTGCGAAAAATATTACTAACTTTAAACTCCAACATAAATTCACAAATTACAAAAAGACTTATGTAGTAGGATATTACTCATAGATGGCTTCAGTTGAATTTTTTGGTTTGTAGACGTAGCACAAATGTAAAACACATTTTGTTATTTGATATTTGGCAATTCAGCTGTCAATAAGTAAAAAACGTTTTTTTATCGGTTACGTAGTTTTTGTTTGGATTTCGTTGAAAAATGGAAAATCAAAAGGAATATTTTCGTCATATTTGGTTTTTTATTTCCACAAAGGGAAAAAACGCATCACAAGCTTATAAGAAGTTATGTGATGTTTATATTTACAACCTATTTATCACTGTTTGTGGACAGCTGAATAAAGTGTATATTTATATACATAATTGTATTTTTTGTTTTACAATTAAAATGAAGAAAGTTTCATCGAAATTAAATATTTTTTTAAATAAATAACTGTTCTTAAAATTATTGTAAAACAAATCTATAGAAAAATGTATTAGATAAAACAATTCCTTATTAAATATACTTATTTAAAATGACATTTATTTATTTATATTTATATACTATTATGATATATTGTCATATTATTGATAGAATTATTTAACTTAAAAGTATATTCATTTCAAACTTTTTTTACAAATATTTAAATCTTTTTGTCCAATGATACAAATACAATTAATTTTGCCTGGAAAATTATCTTTTCCTGTAAATATCCATCTGATAATAGATAATCAATTATATCATTTCATAAATATTTACAAATATCAATCACAATTGTTTAACCTTTCCATTAAGTCAACAAATAGAGCATCCTTGATTTTATGGAAAACTAACATTTAAAATTCTAAATACCGGAAATTTTTAAAATATAAATATTTTTAATTATTAAGAAAAATATGAATTTCAACAAACCTAAATTAATATTACATATTTCGTGCTTCAATTCGTCACTTAAAGCTTTTTTTAGAGGACAAGCACAACCGATAACACCATTTTCAGCCCTAAAAATAAAAGAAAAGCAGAATTAAATAGGAAAATATTTAATTATCACCTAAAATTTGCAAGTTTTTTGTCATAGTCCTTGTAAAAGAAACACGAACCACCCTCGTTTCGACAAATCTGACAAAACTGATTATTTTCTGTTTGATAGGTCTTCACTCCTAAGAAAATTTAATTCGAAGTGTTACAATTATTTTTATTTTATTATATAATAAAAATTATCTGAAAAGAAAACATAATATTTTATGTAATTTTAATTTAAAAAATCTTTTATTTTTAAGTCTTTATTATTAAGAAAATATAATAAGCAGTATCAAAACTATTTTTACTTGATTTAAATTATAAATATCTGAAAAATAAAATAATTTTTTATTTAATTTAAAATTGAAAAATGTTTTATTTTTAGTCTTAAGTACAATTTAAATTTTTTTAAAAATATTATATTTTTTAATAATTACTATTTAAAAAAAATGAAAGTGAAATATTGAATAAGTTTAATTAAAAAGTATTTCTTAATTAATTGAATTTTAATTAAGAATTTAATTTATTTTTATTTATCGAATTTTTATTTTTTTTGATTTTATTTTATATTTAATATTTTATTTAAATGTGATGGATAAAAATATTTTATTGTATTTTTTTTCGAAAAAAAATGAATTATCATATAATCCTTGAATTAATGAAATTTGGATTATATTTCAATGTTTAATAAAAAGTCAAAATTCATTTTGTTTTAAACGTTGTTACTATAAAATATTATATATTATCAATTATTTAAGAAATACTTATATTAGGTATATGAATTTTTAAAAGCAACATAGGAAAAGATAATCTTGATTTACATCATCAAAAAGTTTTATTAAAATCCGATTTTATTGAACATGCTAATTCAATTATTAATAAAATAGTTTAGTAACAGTTTCTTACATAAAAAGAACAATTAAAGATCATTTTATTAAATTATTTACTCACAATTTCTATTTGTAGAATGTTTTTGATGTTTTCATGAGAATTTAGTTTATATATGTTACATTTTTTTTATTAATGTGGACATATTTTTGGAAATATGTCTGAAACAAGATTAACATTAAAACAGTTAATTATAGTTCTTGAAATATAACAATAAAATGTAATAAAAAAATTATTTTTACAGAACTACTATTCATGTTGAAGGTTAAAATTATATTGCTTAAAAATTAAAAAAAATATTATTGAGAATTCGATAAGTATTTCAAATGATTTATTCTCGCAATAAATAGATTTTTAATAATTTTACCAAATAGGCATGGTTAGGTATAAAGATCTTGTCCGATATCCGAAGTTATGCAACTAACGGTTTCGTTAGTACTTATATAGGTGATCCATTGCGAATACGCGGGTCATTAACTATTCAGGTCTTGTTGGACAAGCATGCCTACAACATGTACCATGTAAACCTGTACTACTTGTCTCAGGGTTAGCGACTAAATCTACTCTCTCATACAGAGTAACCAAAGTAAAGAGGGTGTGTAGGCACCAAATAGGATAAAAAACAAAACCTGGCAAAAGACGGATGACCTCCTTTGAGCCAGAGGTCATCAATACATGGAGTAGAGAGAAGCGCAACCAGGTACTTTCCTACTAATACAATCAAAGATAAGCAAAAACTAAGTCACAAAAGGCTTGTGTATAATTAAATGCACTCTCGGCCCAACGGCTGAAGTCTAAAATTAAATCTATAGGGTATAATTTTCAAAAATTATTTAAAATCAAAATAAATAAAATGGTTTCTTTTGAAGTTTAATATAAAATAAAGCTAGTAGTTTCTGCATTCGACAATTTTGATAAGCATTTGAAGATGATCAAACGATTGTCAAAGTATAATAGAATTATTATCGTTGAAAATAATAATTGTTCATAAGACAATAAAAAACTATGTATAGGTAAACTGAATTTAACGCCGATTCGCAATCATTTGAAATCGCATTTTTGAGTGAGAAAAATCGATGACAAAATTCGCTCATTAGCTTCGTCTAGTATGAATATCGACATTAATTTCGACAAAAAAAATAAAAGAAATTCATTCATTGATTATCAATCGAGAATTAGACAAAATAAAGGTAAAAATATTAATTGAATTACTGAATTAATTGCATTCGATTATTGACTCAAAATCGCGCTCCATTAAAAATATTCATTCGATATTCTACAAACAATATAAAGAATTTGTCGTGAGAAATTCCGATCATTCCGATTCGTGGATACGCGTCGTTAATAATACGTCTGAGGATTATTTCGAAACCGAGAGTGTCAATGGGGAAATTGTTTCCGAGAAATCACAATTCAATGAATTTTCTTTTAATTTGTAAGTTTGAACAAATTGAGATGAAACAAAAAGAATCACGCTTTGAACAAAAAATTTATTGTAACCACAAAACACCCAATATTCAAACAAAATATTTCATTAATAATTATATCCCTACCTGAAGCATAGTTCACATAATCGTTTAACCAATCAGGTCTCTTTCGAGTTATGCTGGATCGTCGTATGCAAATGTCCTGATTAACTTGATCGTCAGATTCTTCCTCGTAACTACTACTACTGCAGCTATATCCATCTTGTATTTCATTTTTTCCGTCAACCGTCATATCCGGCAGTCCGATGCTCTCTTCTTGTCTCTGTCGTATGTCCTGAACGTGTCTCGGTACTCCAACAACATCAATACACTTATCACTAACCACCTTTGTAACGACCCCTGGTGTCCATGTCTCAGTGCATCGTGTATGTTGATGAGGTTTAACAAACACCTTATCAACGATTTTCCATCCATGTTTTACCATTTTTTTCAGCTACATCACGCATTACTGGTAATCTGATGTTATATCTGTATATAAACTCTACTGGAACTACCTTGTCTTCACCTTTTCCACGAGGTAATACATTGTAGTAAAATACTGCTTTCCATATAGGAATATCAGACCTCTTCGTAAGAGTGCGATGGCATCTCACCACAATACCATTTGTTGATGGCCTATATGTACATCTATAAATAATATTTACTCCCCATGAGTTACACAACAATTTGAATTCTGATGACCTAAACGCAGTTCCATTATCCACCCAGATTTCTCGTGGAGGTTCTCTTTCTGAAAATACAATCTGACATTGTGCAATCACATCTTGAGTCGATTCAGAATTCACGCGTTTCCATGCAGAGAATCTACTTGGTTCACAGTTTATCATTGACAACTACGTAATACCATTGTAATGTGTATGGTCAAACGCTAAACGTTCCCAATTACTTTGAATACTTAACGAATCATGAGTTACTCTCTTCGGTGACGGATCGATACTGTTGCATTTATTACACTCTTTTATCCCCCTTTTAACTTCATCAACGTCTGCTGCTAACCCATATCTCTCGAGTAAATAAATGATCTTTTCTACACCCATATGGTGCAAATTATGATGCTCTCTGATGTCAGATATTTCAGATTTACACTCACTTACAGCCATTGCTACATTTGACTTTTTCAGCCAACTTCGTTTTACTCGAGTCATCCAATATGCAATATTCTGCTCTGAATTTATCCACACACATTTACATCGAAGATCAAATTTTCCAATTAAATATTCAATCATTTTTAAACGACGCTCGACCAACATTTCATTTATTCCACTTACTTTTATTTTTTTTATTCCGATCAACAACGGAGTTTAACCAACCAAACACTACTTGAGAATCTGTCATTATGTCAAACTCTTTCATGTCCCATTTCAAGATCATATTTAATACTTTGACCACCGACTCTAGTTCAGCTACATTTATGTCTCGAATCATCTTCTTTTCTAAGTCAACTACCGTCTTCTAACGTATTCCCATTACACTCAACAACACATCCTCTTGCTATCTTACTTGCATCGCACAACACTTTCCATTTAGTTGACGTTGATGTTGGAGTATTCCATACGCCCTTCACAGGATCATCTTTATTTACTCTTTCTAATAAATCATTCATCAAAACTTCTGTTAACGTGATATCGGTTGATTCCAATCGATTCCGTTACACAATCATTTTAAATAGCTACATGATACCATTAACCATCCACATACAGGATAGTGTCCAGTTAATTTACCACAGATGGAATAAATTCGTTCCTTCGTCATTACTTGATCCTCCGCTATATTAATATTATTCGTTCTTTTCCACATCAATACGCTTTGCTTCAAATACATCTGAAGCCCGAGAACTGTTGTGCTTATTTTTTCTGGTTCTTTACATATCAGTCCATAATGTTCTAAATGTTTTCTCACTTCCGAAACAGAAATTATATTTTCATCTACAATCAAGTCGTCAACATAATGAGATACCCCTTTTTAAAATACATTCTGAGTTCCTAAAATAAAGACTAGTATTCTATCCATAATCTTCGGAACTGAAGCCAATCCAAAACCCAATTGAGTTAATTGATATGGCCAATCATTAATAAACACTCGCTGATATTCCAACAGATCTTTTTCAACATGTATCTGTAAGTACGCATTTTTAGATCAATCATTTTACAATTTCCAGATATTTTTCTCCACTTGCAGAGCGATTGACTAACTGCAATTGAATCCATCGTGTGAGAATGAATAAACTTATTAATCTCCCTGAAATCCAAAACAGGTCTTTCCTTCCCTTTTGCTTCTTGCTTCACACACATGACAGGAATAATTCCATTCTTGTTTCTCTCCACTGGGACCAGCCATCAGTTATTAATCCATTTTTCCAGTTCCTTAAAGTATTCATCCCTATCTTCTTCCCTCACCTTATATTGTTCCATAGAATTGGTTTTATGTCCTTCCATCTCCAACTTATCACCCATCGACTACCATCAAACCTTGCTGTGAAGTCAACATCATCGATTACAGTGCACTCTACCATATTTTTTCTACTCGCATAATCTATGACATGAAGATTTATCTTCTCATCTTGTCTGTTCGAATTTCATGACACATTGCCATCTACATCGATTTGAATACTTCCTAATTTCTTTATCAAATCCATTCCGAAAATCGCATCAACACCAGATACTAGTTTATTCATCACTATCATATAATTATTTACTCTTCTTCTTCCTACGGTTACCTCAACACTAACTTGCATTTTATACTCTACTTTTATTCCACCCACTCCAGTGACCCATCCTCCTTTTTCGTTTCTCTCTCCACAGCATACTTTTCTCTCGATAATACTCACCGTGCTGCCGGTATCTATCAGTGCCTGAACCTCTGTACCATTTATCCAAGCACTCACAATTGGTAGGGTCTGAATTATAATAGGAGAGCCAGCGAAGTCTACTGCTTTCCATTGTAGTTTAAATTATTGCAATTCCTTGCAAAATGGCCCGGTTGACTGCAAGTATAGCATTTAGCAAAAGAAGTTTTATATAGGCGCCTCTCATCCACCTTCTCGACACCGTTATTGACAGTAACTCTCCGCTGTGATTGTTTCACCTGGATTCAAGAAACTATAGTGGATGATTCCAGCATCACACCACCAAACTGTCACCATAACCTTACGGGGTGTTAGTTTCGGTTTTGGAAAGTGTTTCGGTACTTCATCTTTGTCCAACCATTGTGTAGATCGACGTCGGTTATTATACAGGATCCATTTCTCATCACAGGTTACAATACGATCAAGAAATGGATCGTTTTTATTGCGAAGATGATTGGCAGAACAAATTTTATAGTGTCGGTTCTTTTGATTTTCATTCAAATCATGTTGAACCTATTTATCAAGTTTCTTGATTTTTCCAAGTTGTTTTAAATGATCCAGGACTGTTGAATGACTAATCACTGTTTCTCCATCAGAAAATTTTCAGAACCATCGTTGCACTGTGCGCTCAGAAGCTGTTCCCTTGCCAAATGCTTTATGATATTGCGAGCCGTTTCTGCTACTTTACGACCCAGTTTAAATTCGTACAAGAAAATTGCTCGAATTTTAATTTTTTCCATTATTAATTTAGCACCGTAAATATTCTAAAATAACAGCAATATGTTAATAATGGCTATAGGAATATACAGCTAGGCATAAGATTTCAAATAATATCTAACACTAATACATTTAAACTTATATACATATCAAATTAGATGAACAAAGTATAAAGCTCAAAAACCACCATTATTTTTCGACCAACCTAATATATTACAACTTGATGGATGAGCTGCTGGTCAAAACGCTTTCACTGGGAAAATAGGAAAGAAACTGCTTCATTGTCATGATATGAATATTGTTAATTTCAGAGTAAGGGAAAATTGCCTGCCATGTCAAATCTAACCAGATGTTAGGGAAGAATTGAGTAAAGATCAGGAGTACCTTTACGAAATATGTGAGGCAATAATGTGTGGCTCTGCTTCCTATTCTCTTGAAAAAAGAGAGCCAGGTAAATTGGTACATTCACGATGGGTCACAGCAGCAAACAGAATTCTGCGACTTTATGTCTCAACTGTGTCACTTCCTGTTTTCTTCCTGATGGTAGTCGTCATGTTGTGGATGCATGTGTACAAAGAAATGCTTATTTTGTTCACCCAGAAAATATCATTTTGGTCATGCTAGTTGACGAAGAAAAGAAAGTAAGACAAGTTGCACTAAGAAGAATCAAAGAAGAAAGACAAGGTATGAAGACTTGTCATGGTGTATGAAGATTTCGCATTCCCTCAATAAACTTTCAAGCTGAGAGCTACTATGATCAGGTGAATTGGGATGATTGTGAACGAGGAGAGCCTCCATTGCTAGCCAACATTTGTGATGAATGCAGCCATAAAACATCTCAGAAGTTCGAATTTCAGAATATTCCGTGTCACTCTCAAACTGTTGAACGTCATCTCAAACTGGTAACGGAAGCTGCCAGCACTGTACACGGTTTTATGCGAAAAGATGACTATATCCGAGCTAGACTTCTTTCTAGAAAAGGTATTCCTATTTATTCCTCTAAGCATGATTGAAACTTTGATTAACAGATCTCAATCTGTACTGTAATTATTCACAGTTTCTACTTGTTTTGTCTTTATTCCCTTTAACATGCAAAATATATAGAGAATATTTGATATTATAGAGTCAAAATATTTGATTCATTGGCGTGGGGGGGGGTAAAAATAAAAAAAGATTTAACTTATTTTTTATTGAATATATTCAAAACATGTCGGGTCAACTTTTTATGAATACCGAAAATGGAAATCACAGATTTTTTTCATTCATGATACACCCTAATATATATATATATAGTATAATTAAAGCAGGCTGAATAAATTTTTGAATAAAATTTATTATTTATCAATTTTATTTTTGTAGATTTGGCGATTGCAGATAGGTTTATTGCAACCTACAGGTGGAACAACACTGCTTCAGACTTATGAAAAGATGTAAGATTCTCGATAGTTGTTAAAGTATATATGATAGTTTACTATTAAAATAAATAACTGAATTCTATTTTTTTCATGATAACCTTTTTAATACTTAGGACTTAAATTATAACAAAGATTTCGTCGTTTGATAATTATAACATTAAAAACAATATAAATATCAGTTCTCTTATGATTAAGACTCTTGATCTTAAAATGAATGGGCAACCAAAAACCTATTCAACTGAGTAATGAAATACTTTAAATAATATTGCATAAATGTGGAGCATGAATCTTATTTTCTTTACACAAACAATAAAAGTTTTTTTCAATTAAAATATATTTTGCTTAAAATCGGTAAAAATTTAAAGTAAAATTTTATCCATTAAATTTAAATTTTATTCTAATAAATATATTTATAATAATTAAAATTTTAAAATTCAATTCAATTTTGTTTTCATTAATGAAGTATATATTCTATTAAATTTTCTATTAATTTCAAGATTAAAGATAAAATTATTGAAAAATTACATCTGAAAATATTTAATGATATATTTGATTATAAAACTATTTGCAGCTTTATCCATTGTTTCATTTCGAATTATTTGTAAGATTTGCAATTTTTAAAATATTTAATTTATTTAAAAAAAGAATTGAAACTATCTGTAATGAGTACATTCCTGAAATTAATAAAAAAACCAGAATTAAATACATTTATATAAATCGATAAAATCAATTTTTCCATGAATAATAAAATATTATTACAGTGGACGCCGCTTTATTTGATCACATTGGGTCGCCTCCATTTGATTACATAAATCGACTGATAATATTAAGTTGAAAAACGGCAAAATATTGTTTTGAACATTGAACAACGAAGTGACACTGATGAATTCCATTTATAGAGCTGTATAACAGTATAGTATAATCCATATGTACACATTACAGGGTGAGGCGACTTTACCGCGGACGACTTTACCGCGGCGACTTTACCGCGGACGACGTTACCGCGGGCGACTTTACCGCGGGCGACTTTGCCGCGGGTGACTTTACAGCGGGCGACTTTACCGCGGATTTTTTCAGAATAAAATATTAAAAATTTTTAATATTGATATTAAATAATTAAATAAATTCAATTTTCTTAAAATTTTTTATT
>MQRK01172008.1:17085-31091 GCA_001938485.1 Girardia tigrina
TAATTTTATTAATGAATTCATTCATAGTCCTATTCATAAATTCAAATTTGAAATTATTTATGGATTTAATAATTTTTTTACTGAACAGTGGCATTATGTCTATGAAGAATCAGTTTTTGGAAATAAAATATTTTATTGTATTCTTTGCAGATCATGTTTTAACAATATTCAAAAATTCCGAAATCATTTATGAACTCGTAAACATTTTAATAATATAAATAAATTGGAAAAAGAATTGAAAATGATTTATGAATCTCATTATAAAAAAATTGATAAAAGATCCGGTTATGAAGAAAAGTGATATTTAAATAATAAAAAATATTATTTGTAAAAAAAAATTTAATGTAATATTAAAATTTAATGTAATAAAAAATTTTTATTGTGATATAAAATTTTAATGTGATAAAAAATTTTATTTATTATTTTTATTTATTGTAATAAAAAATATTATTGTGATAAAAAAATATTATTGAGATAAAAACAGCTATAGCAACCTATTATTGTGATATCAAAATTTAATGAAATAAAAAATATTATTGTAATAAAAATTTTTATTGTAATAAAAAAAATATTATTGTTATAAAAACAGCTATAGCAACCTATTATTGTGATAAAAAATATTATTGTGCCAAAAAAAGATTTTTATTGTTTAAATTTTATTTATTGTGTAATAAACAGATTACCAATTAAACAGATTATAATTTAAATAGATTATCAATTAATATTGATCCAAGTAGAGTTGGTGCTGCTAGAGTTAAATTATTCTTTTTTATTTTATATACATTTATTTCATTTTCTTTTAATCCAAATTTTAAATCTGAATATTTGAGAGATGGATTACGTTTCATATTCTGCAACATGAGATCTATCTGAAAAGGAAGACGGATCAACATTTCTAAAATGTTCCAATTTATTAATTTTTTCCAATTGTTTTATTTTATTATCCATTGTTTTTATTTCTTCAGTAAAATTATTTGCGAGTTCTTTTAATTTACCTAATTGAATATATAAATTTTTTATTTGTCTAAATAATTCATTTTTTAAATTTTCATTTAAGTGATTTGTCTTATTATATAAAATTTTTATATTTTCATTTAATCTGATTATTCTATTATTTAGTTGTACTATTTCATTATCAACATATTCTTTATTAACTAAATGTTTAGGATTATCTGGTTTTTGGAGGCAACTCGCTTTTCCAACAAAAATCACATCAGTGACTTTTAATAAATCTTTAAAGATACATTCTTTAATACTGCACTCATTTACAACTAATCCTTTTGCAATTATATGGTTTGCAATACACCCGTTTTCAACAAAAAGATTATTTTCTACTTTTGCAGTGTTTGCAACCACCGCTTTACCAACAACCAAATCATTTTTTACAGTTAAATCAATCACAGAATCTCCAGTTTCATTAACATATCTTTTATCACAAATTGTAACAACATCTTCTGCACCAAGTCCTTTAAATTCATAAGATCCTGATTTATTTGTAGGAATATGTACTCATTTTTATGTGTATAATTTTAATATTTTTTATAACATTTTTTATAACATATTTTTATAAATATTAGTACATTATCAAAAATTAGGAAGAAGATGGAAAAGAGTACAAATGATATTAAAAAATGATGCATGATATTAAATAAGTAGTGATAAATTTGAAAATTTTAAATTTGATAAAACAGATAATTTAACTACAACTATAGATACAACTACAGAATATAAAAATAGGTTGGATAAAATGAATATAATGCTTTGAAAAAAGATTTAAATTTTATTATTACACAATTAATACATTATCAAAAATTAGGAAGAAGATGGAAAAAGTACAAATGTATTTAAAAAACAGTGCAATTGGAATTGGTATAATATGTTCTATTGGAACTGTTGTTATAACAACTGTAAGTACTTTAGGATTTTAATTTTTAGTAATTCCATTAACAGTAACATTAGGATCTTTAGGATTAGGAACTTCTATTATAGAATCTGTAATTGCTGTACTATTTAAAAAAATAAAAAATATAAAGATGTGGTGGCAATTTTAGAAAGAACAAAACATGAATTATTTCTGTTTCATAAGAAAGCATTAAATGATGAAATTATTACTGATGAAGAAATTGAAATTAGTAAAGGAATAATTGAAAAATGTAAATCTAATTTAGAAAAATTTAAAGGAATTGAAAATAGTAATAATGAAATTAGTGAAAATAAAAATGAAAATACTAATGTGAATAATGAAACTGAATTTACTAACTCAGATTTGTTGGTTCTAAATAAATTATTAAGTAAAGTTAAAGTCGGATAAAGAAAAAAGTGATATTAAAAAGTAATATTAAAAAAGTAATATTAAAAAAGTAATATTAAATTATTAAAAATTTTTTATTGAAATAAAAAAATTATTTTAACACATTGAAGTGAAACTTTGTTTAAAATTAAATAAAAAATTTTTTTAACACATTAAATTTTTTTTATTATATTTTTTCACCATATTTTTTTATCATATTTTTTTACCATATTTTTTTATTATATTTTTTTATTGTATTAAAAAAATGATTTATAAAAAAATGGACTGATATTTTTTTTTAATTTGAATTTGAATTTTTAATTTGAATTTTAATTATGTTTCTGTTTCTGATTCTTTTTCTAATTCTGTTCTCTCAAAATATCCATATGGCACATTTTCAATATTATTTATATATATTCTTTATCATCAAATGGATCCATTATTTTTTTCTTTGTTTCATGTATATTATGATCTACTGATTTTAATGAGTAATTTTTTTCGAATTGAGTTGTTCCATCAAATAATGAAGATTCAAAATTTTGAAATCCTATTTTATTAGTTTTTTTCTCTCCTTTATTTTTATGGATTATTACTTCAAATTTTGTATTTGTATTATTTGGTACACTTATGTTATCCGGAATTTCAACAAATTTATAAATATAACTTTTTGATTTTAAAAATATTGCTTCTGTTATAAATTGATTTGGTTTTAATTCATTTTTAAATTTTCCTAAATCACTGTCATGAATAGAATTTGAAAAATTTGATTCAATATTTTCTAATTTATCTACAATTTTTATAAAAACTGAATCTGTATCTGTATAATGAATTGTACATTGGTCAGGAGAATATTTTTTATATAAACAATTATATACAAAATCATACATTATTAATTTTGATAATTCAAGAACTGTGAATCCGATGTAATTAAATTTATCAAATTTGATTGTGTTTCTATTCATATACATTGCTGCTAAATTTGGAGATAAATCTTTAAATGTTCTATAATTTGGTTTTGATGCCAATTTTTTAAATTGAATGATATTATTTACAATTCTAATATCTTGTCTGTTTCTCACATTTTGTTTTTATCATGTTTTATCATAATGTTTTACCTATGTTTTACCATAAAATGTATTATTTTGAAGTTTGAAAAAGAAGTCCTGAAAAGCTTTTTAGGAAATTCTTTTCTTTTTTGTATATTAAAAAGTATATGATTTTATCCAATCAAATTTTACATATTTTAATTTTCTATGAACTTTAATTAATTTCATTCCTTGATCAAGATAAAAATCTAATAATCTACCTTCTACAATGTAATTATATTTATTAGTTTGTGTCATCATTAATTTTTCTGTTGGTTTATATTTTTCTGGTAGCACTGAAATTTGATAATCTGAAAATTGATTTAAATCTGGCATCTGTTTTTCTGGACAGAATGGATAATGTTTGGAAATTTCTTTTATTTCATCTGGATATTCTAAATCTACTTCATATACATATCCAAAATTAAAATTTATATCTGTATTTGTATTTGTATTATTATTATTATCATTATTTACACTGCTTCTTTCATACACTAAATCTTCCCTCCAATACATTACTCCAGTTGGAATTTCCATTGTCATTGCAGTTGAATATAATGAATTTGCATCTAAATATAACATATAAGATTCTTCTAAATATTCTGAAAAATCTAAATCAGATCCTTTTTCATTAAATTCATTTAATACATTTTGGAACTCATATTTACTTGGTTCAATATAATAGTCAAAATTTTCTTGTGTTTTTGGATTATTACATTTTACATATCTTGGTCCTAAAACTGTTGAAACTCCACCTCTTATTCCTTTTTCAAAAAATAGTAACATATCATAATCTGGAGATCCATTATTATTAGAAAACTGTTATTAAAAAAACTATGAATAGCCAAAATCTCATTTTATGGAAGTTCCTGATTACATAACAATAATGCAATTAGTATGGCAAAAGACAGGATTAAAAATCAAGTACAACCAAGAAGAGTACAAAGAAGCATATGATAAAAAGGCTAAGGAACATGATTGAAAATGTTTATTTAAACAAACATTATAAAGACCTTATAAAGGACCTTATCGTGTATGTGGGACAACAGCAACAAATATAAAGTTAAAAGCTGTTAATAATAAAAATGCTTAAATAATCATTATTCATGCTAATCGATGTAAAAAGATTCAAAAACTCGAAGAACTTCGTTATAATTTACGATCTATAATAAAGGAACCAAAACAATGTAGTTATTTATCACTTATTCCTTGGATATGTTGGTTTTCTTTACCACTATCCCAAACTCTAGACATCAATTATGTCCCCGCAAAATTTTAATTACCTATCTTAAATCAAGTACAAGTATTTTCATCGCATAATACGTTAATTTGGTAATGTCAATGTTTAACTAATATGACCTTTCAATTATATTACAGCTAAGGTGTGAAATTAGGGCAAATAATGTTAAATAATAAAGAAAAACTGTAATAATACGAAATCTAAAAGTGTATCAGCAAAATGATTTTCGAATTTAATATTGAAAAAATACAAAGTTAATGGGTAACTCAAAGTTAATGGGTACCTCAATTTATAATGTTTATGCAACTTTGGACAAAAGACATTTTTAATTTGATTACTATAGAACCAGGGTGGTCTGAAATTATTATTACCAGCAAACTCAATAAACTTGAAAAAGTTCTCATTCAATATTCAAAAGGCGTACGAACACTTTCAAGGACATTGTTAAATTAGAAACTTTTTCTGATTATCGATGAACTTTTAATGAATCAAAATTATACTCTAACCCTGATATATTTTGAAGGTCAATTACTTTGAGCTATAATAGTGATAAATGGATTCCAATTTATACTGAAACCCGCAGTATCAAATTGGAAATTGAACTAAATAATTATAGTTAATTCAATAAAAGACAAATTATATTTTTTTCAGAAAATCAAATAAAAATGAAAAAATCATAATACTCAATACCTTTGCAACTATTCAACAACAAGTTACTCTAAATTTTTACAAATCAAATGACGAAATGATAAACCTTAAAGATGATGAAACTAATTTAAAATTTCAATATTATTATGATGTTACTCGACATCGATGGACCTTTGTGGAAGAACAAGTTATCAAAAGCCAAATCAAAACTTTTTTAAACGACAATCAATCTTTTAATAATAAATTGAACAATAATCATTTTCAAATCAAATATCTTGAACAAAAATCGTACGAAGACAGATCAAAGATTAGTAGTACTTCAATTTTTGATTGTGATTATGATTATTATTTTGTGTTAATGATACTATTCATTATTATTATTGTTCTATTAACTATATCAATCATCATGTGCCTACTGGTCTTGAGAAAGAACTATCATCATGAGAGCGAAGAAATTATTTCTGAATGGGATCCAGGAGAACATCCAACTTTGGTATAATTGCGAGTACAGTGCATGTTTGTATAGTTACATTCTGACATAATTTTCAGTTGAACATTTTTATTGTGATCATATTCATAATCTTTCTATTTGTATTTTAACCTTCTAAACCTTCTAATATTGTATCTTATGTCTACTGTAAAATAATTGGAGAAACCCAAATTATCAATTTTATAAATATTAAAACAAAATTTATTTGCGCCAGTAAAAAAAATAATAACAATTTTTTTTCCAAAATCAAATTAAATTTCAGTCAACAACTCAATTCAAACATTCCTTCTACTCAACCTCAAACCATGAAGTAAAGAAATAAATTCAGAATTTGAGCATCTCCTTCTGTAAATTTTAATGTGAGCAGTCATATCTTTGATTATTATTTTTGTAAGTATTATTCAAATTAATAAAAGTTATTGCGGCGCGAATTTTTTTAAATTGACTAGATCAGTAAGTGAAATGTAAATTAAAATAAATTTTTATTCCCCTCGACCCGAAAACCCACTACTCGCATCATGTACCAAGCATCGCTTATTAGTATTTTATAATGACGGTATAAGAACACGATAGATTACATTTTTATCAAGGAAAAAAAATTACATTTTTATTTAGGAAAAGCGTCAATCCAGATGAAATGAATAATAATCTGTTATTTATTGATGCTGAATTCTCATCTTTAATGGCCGATAACTCGAAAGCATCGAATTATCCAAATGGGAGATCAAGTTCATGCACTCAAAGAAAAATATTTGAGAAATCGAATGCATGAATATGAAGCCTTGAAAAAAATTCGATCCTTATGTCAAGATAAGATCCTCGTCGGACATGATCTCTAAATGGAGTTGAATAATTTATGTATCGACAAACAATCGCTATTAGAAATTCGAGATTTATCCGGCACAAAATCCTTTGAAAAATTTAATCTGTTCCCAAAAGGTAGTGGTCTTCTTTACAAACTACAAATTCAACCACTTAGCTTCTTCATAGAGAAATCCAAAAATCTGGACAACATAATTCCAAAGAAGATACACTTACCATCATGGAACTTTAGCGAAAAATTGAAACATTTTTTATCGACGATACCAATTTTCAGTCGGAAGATCGACGAAGAAAAATGCCAACAATTTCAACAATCAATGATCAGCCTCAATCTAAGAAATTGAAGAAAAATCCAACACCAGTTCTACAGAAGGCCCCGAAAATATAATCTTGGTATGGAAAAGTAATATAATAGATTTAGATGCTGAAGAAAGCCCTGTGGCAGATCTGGAAATCTACCAAGGATACTACAACAGGTGAAGATTTGCTTCTGAAAGTAAAAGAGTGCATTGAAAAGTGTGGTCTTTCATGGACTAAACTTAAAAGTGTAACAACTGATCACCAAATTTAACTGGCAAGAATGTTGGTCTTCTTAGTAGACTTAAAAAAATTGTTCATGAACTTGCTTTTCTTCATTGTATTATTCATCAAGAAGCACTATGCAAGAATATTTTGAATATGAACCATGTTGTAAATGTTGTGTTAAAAATCGTGAACTTCATTAGAGCAAGAGGGCTCATTCATCGTCAGGATGAGGGGAAAAACGATTTCCGTCATCGCAATGTTAATTGTAAGTGATTTAATTATTTTAGATTAACTCCCAGAACAACCATTCCAGACCACCCCAGATGCCGCTGCCCTGCCGGATGCCGGTCAATCACTACCGATAATTATCGCTCGCCGGCAATCGAGACAAACGGCAGTTATTCCGGGACAGGATGCGAGGGGGCAGAGAGAAAACAACCCCGATCACAATAATTATGCGACATCCTGGGTCAATTACTGGTTTCAAATGATTGTGGGTAATTTATTTTATAAATCAAAGTTTTTAATTAATTAAATTTTTTAAAGGATTTCAAAAGGTTCTCCAAGAGGTCTCGACAACATCCTCTGGTCACTTCGGGGTTTACGATAATCCTCAAGGCGCGTCCATAGTTCCCACCGGACCTCGCCGCTTTGTTGATGCACACTTAAACGTAACGGGAATGGTCGAGTTTGACTATTACCAAATTTTACAATAATTCCGTGCTCACGAGGTGGTGCAGTGGATGGAGGGGTCTGACGCGCGATGTCTGTCGTAATACTCTCGTAATACACCCAGGACGACCCGGAATCCACCTCCACAGCTGTCTGGCAATCGGATGATGGTTTGTTTTTAATTAATTTTCTTAATTAATTTTAATTTAACCATTGTTTTCTAGATTCCTTCAAGTGTTTCTCGAGGGTCTACGTCAACATTTCCCGGCTTCTCTCAGGATTATGGGCATTCCACTACCAGCAATCTTCTTCTCGGGGTTTTAGGTTTTAATTAATTCGTTTTTCTCAGCTCACGGTCAGTCTCAACCTCTCCGGCCACAGTCGCGTAGTGTAACGGGCCTTTCAATTTCGTCAGTCGCTCCACATGCTCTGGGGCTTATTTACACATAAAGGTTATAGTCGTGCTAGACTATGGCAAAAATTTTTGTTTCTTTTCGTTGTAGGTTCATTACATGTGGAGTGGCGTCGTTATTGGGAAATTTCGGAAACTCCGTCGTAGCATTTATTTGTTTTGTTTTAATAAAATCTTTACTATACATTTATTTTAGAAATAATCAAATTCGACATTTTTCGAATTCGGTGTTGATTTAACAGTCAGTCAAATATCATCTTTATGTCGTTTTGTTTGCTTCAAATTTAGGATTAATCTTTTTCCAAATTTTGTAATAAATTCAATATTTGTGTAACTGTGGTTAATCGTGTGCCGCTGTGGATAATAATTGTGTGCTTTTTGGTCAGAATTGTGTGCAAAACCGTGTGTTATCGAAAAAGTGTGTGTGCACGTAAAAGTTGTGTTTTGCATGAAATACATCAGTATTTATATCTTATGTCATGTGCACACTGTCCGGGTGGTTCGGGGTATATGTGCTTACCTATCAATGCCGAATCGTTCGCAATGATTTGTCCACTCAGTGCTCGTAGTCAGCCCCGGTAGATGCGGCCTGGCACTGTGTCCTGAATTATCTCAGACAGGATTCGAGGGGAAAGTCGTGACATCTTTGCTATTCAATGAAACTGCAGAGGGTAATTATCTTCGTTCCTGACTGTCATCGCTTATTTTATAATGTAAATAATTATGCCGCTGTATCGCTGTTCATGCAGCCAACTCCTGATGCTTGAAGACTGGCCTCCCTATCTCGGCGACTGTACCGGCATTCAAGCGGACTGTTCAGTTCTGGTAAATATGTCATAGAGATTTCCTGATTTAATTATCTCTCACCCAGGACGACCCGGAATCCACCTCCACAGCTGTTTGACAATCGAATGATGGTTTGTTTTTAATTAATTTTAATTTAACCATTGTTTTCTAGATTTCTTCAAGTGTTTCTCGAGGGTCTACGTCAATATTTCCCGGCTTCTCTCAGGATTATGGCATTCCACTACCAGCAATCTTCTTCTCGGGGTTTTTGGTTTTAATTAATTCGTTTTTCTCAGCTCACGGTCAATCTCAACCTCTCCGACCACAGACGCGTAGTGTAACGGGCCTTTCAATTTCGTCAGTCGCTCCAAATGCTCTGGGGCCTATTTACACATAAAGGTTATAGTCAAGCTAGACTATTTCAAAATTCTTGTTTATTTTCGTTGAAGGTTCCTTACATCTGGAGTGTCGTCGTTATTGGGAAAGTTCGGAAACTCTGTCGTAACATTTATTTGTTTTATTTTTAATAAAATTTTTACTATAAATGTATTTTAGAAATAATCAAATTCGACATTTTTCGAATTCGGTATTGATTTAAGTCAGTCAAATAGCAGTTTTATGTCGTTTTGTTTGCTTCTCAGTGCCCATAGCAGAGGAGCTTTGTCGATAGAATTGAATAGAATCAGACAACAGAACTTTGAAAACCTCCTTACTTGGATTTTCTCTGTTCATTTCAAAGAGTTTTGCTATTAATTAATGTGGAATAATTATGTAAATATCAATGTATTTTAATGTGCTGTTTTATTAATCATCATTGTAAATTATAATTTATATATTTTTTTATTTAGATGATCGCTTTTACAATAGTTACATCATACATAGAATGAAATCTGATAGTGGAGAAAGCCACTTTAAATTACTGAAAGTAATTTTGAACAGAATTACTTCTAAAAAAAATTCCTAAAAAATACTTTCTAAAAAACTCCGAAAATGTTCGAAAGAGTTTTGTAAATGCGATTTTTGAAATGCGTAGATGCATTCATGCGGCAACTGGAAATATCAGAGGAAACACAAAATGAATTCTCCGTGGACAACTTGGACCTTTGTCCAAGAATATCTTTATATTCCGTGTTTCTTGAAGTCGAGGTGGGGTTACACTTAAAATCAAGAGAGATTCGAATAGCTCAAAGAAACTTTTTTGAAGTTGTACGACGAAAAGAGTTAGATATCTCATCGTGGATCAAACTATTCGGAATTTATTCGGAATTCGACAGAAGGGATGGTCAGTCAACGAAGGAGTTTATATAAGAGGTAAGAGATCATTGTTTTTAAGAAAATTAATTAAATATAGATTTTTAAATGATTTCATTAATTTATATTACTAAAGCAAAAATAGGACTTTTCGTCACGACCCTTTTGAGTGAAAACATTTCTGTTGACTCAAGAGCCCCCAGTGGTTATTAAGGGTCAACCACAACCCAACATCAAGTTAGTATTTATTTATGTCGTTTTCTGTATTCGGGTCGGACGCCTCTTCTCGCTCGACATCCGGCTAGCGGTGCGAGTCTGAAGGGCATTCGGGTTCGAATGAAGACGGGATAGGCTATGGGCCCCCCACCTAGCTGAGTGTCGCTCGGGGATGATATATACACTATGTCCAAAATCATCATCTTTATGTGTTATAAAACCTGTTGCACTGTTATGTATTGGGTTGTATTGGACTTATGGCAATGTTGTGTAATGTGACTTATTGCACTGTTAAATCGGTTATCAATGACTTCATCTATCATTATAATTCTGTGTTTTCATGTGTTGTCCCTAACCCAATGTTGCCGCTTTATTTACGTAACCAGTATATCGACAGACAGCCTCTCATGATTACTCTTGGTAACATTATGTCGTCAGCACTTGTGTAATGTTATTCACATTTTACGATCATATATACTTTGCTTATTTCGTGCAATTTGTCTAATCCCATCCCTCAAATAAAACTCAAATATGAAAACTGAAATAAGTAAACTAATTCAAATAAGCGAAACGAGCCTCAATAAAATTTAAAGAAAACTTAAACAGAATTCATTTCAACTTAGATAGAATTTAAATAATTTCGACAAATAAAACTTGAATAAACTTAGATAAATAAATATTCAAACTTGGATAAATAAGACTTAACTCAGTTGAATTCCCTTAAAACTCGTTTAAAATTTACTTCAAAATCTTTTCTCAATTTGATTCTGCTAACTTCTCGACAAAAAAATGTGGCATTCATATAAAAGTAATCCTGTATTCACCGATAAAAAAAACAATAGTGATAAATTATGAAACATTATCAATTTCGAAATCACAATAAAATCATTATTAAAATTGTGAATATATAATATGAATATATTATAGTTAATTAATTGTGAGCCTCCTTTTTTATTTTTTAATTAACTCTCTCGCTCTGCCAATATGATTTCGTGTGTGTGCAGGAATGTCGTGTGGTAAGTTATGTGTATTTTGTTTAATGAAATGTAAATGATTTGTGAATGTGTTTGTTGTGTGTGTTTTATTTTAAAAATGTATACGTGACTTTGTCACAATTAAAATTAATTTGAATAAAAAAAATAATTGAAAACTCGCCTGTCTCAGTTTTTTAAATAAAATTTGAATAAATATTAGTTCAATTTTTTCTGAATTAATTGAAATAATTCTGCGTAAACAAATAAAATATTTCAAGATTTTGCTGACAATGATTGGAAAAATAAACGATGAAAAGATCGTTAAAAGTTTGAATAATTGTCAAAAGCAATCGATTACCGCCGATAAACGATTCCAGAGATATCGACATCACGTCGAGGATTATTTGGACCGTGTGATCCCCTACATTCTCCAGCAGCGCGGTCAATTATAAATTATCTTGAGGCATTTTTATTGAAGGACAGCGGCGGCGGTGACGACGGACTAAATTTATTCTACGACAAAACGGGTGTTCGGTATGTAAGTTAGTTGTTAGATAAATAAACATTATACATGATTAGCAATAAAAACTAAAATGTTGTTATTAAATACGTTTATTCAGACTCTGAAAATCGACATAAAAGAGAATAATTACTATGCTGGATGTATCCGGAGGTCTGTTAGAAACTTCATTGATCGATATCTATCACCTGATTTTCGCTCGTCGGTGCGTCGTTCGGTCGAAGCACTCGTTCTATCTCTAATCAAGTTCAGACTGACGTTATCGCGTTGCCTTCTGTTTGTCGGTTCTCACGGTAAACTGTCACACGTGCGGCGGAATTCGATAATCATCTTCTGTTCCTCTTGAAAGTTGAGAATTGTTTGTCGCTTGTCAATGCGTCAAATCAAGATTTAAAGAAAAAAATGTGGGCCAAAGCTTGCGTCTCAGTAATTATGTTATGTTCATTCTGATGAAAATGATTCTCTTTTTATACCCTAGGTCGGCTGTCCGGTTGTCTTCTTTTGTCCAACCAGGTTCTGCAAAGCTATTGTCTGGAATTTCTGCGATGCTGGTTGGTCGCGCTGGTAATTGTGTCTCAAAATAAATTTTTTAAATTTTATTTCATTATAGAATTCTTGTGGGTATGCCGCTGCACACTCTAAAATTTTTAGAGTTCGCGTGTGGTCTCGTCATCGATGATTCAGGTGAATTGTCATCCGATTTCTATTATTGGAATTTCGGCTGACTCACGGTAATTTTTCAATTAATCTTTGTTCTTTTTAATTAATTTTCATATCTTTACAGGGTTATATCTTTTCTCAGGGGGTCGTACAACTTTGCGGTTTCGTCTCGCGATGACCTTTCAGAAGGGGGTCAGGAGGCCTCCTAACTTAACTGGATACTTCTGTAAGGGACTTTATTATTTTTGAGTGAGATTTTTAATTAAATTTCTTCTTCCAGGTTTGATAACTTCTCTCTGGGGTATACCCAACTTCAACGGGTTACGGTTTTAGACGCTGCTAACGAAGCTTTCTCGGGGAAGTGGCGGTTGTTTGATTTCTTTCAACGGATGAGTTTTTATTTATCTGTCTGGTTTTTCTTTATATATTGTTTTCAGTCTCAATGCGATACTTTCAAGTCCCGTCGGCCACGAGGGGACCGGGAACAATTCTGACATTCAGTTTGATGTGAATTTTTGTTATAATGCTCCAAATATATATTGCATTGTTATTATTCTTCTATTTCTTTCATTTCTTGAATGTTGTGTTTGATGCTCTGCGTGTCTGTTTATCAAAATGGGTTTTCAACCGCAACATATTCAAAGATTCATGCTTTATAATTTTTTTATGATATTCTTTTTAGAAATAATACATATGAACATTTTTCGAATTCGGTGTTGATTTAAAAAATGGTCTACTAGCACGATTTTATGTCGACTTCATCAGCTCGGAGGAGTCTTGCAAAGTCACTGTATCGACAGAAATATCCTGATGTGAGCTATCCAGAAAAATTGTCTCATTACGTGGATGTACTCCGCGGATTTTATACGTTTTTACTGTGTAATAATAATTTGATATTTTTATTTTAGGAGTTTTACTTACTTTTATTTTATAGGTTTATTTGTTTTGTTTTAATAAAATCTTTACTATAAATTTATTTTAGAAATAATCAAAATCGACATTTTTCGAATTCGGTGTTGATTTAACAGTCAGTCAAATAGCAGTTTTATGTCGTTTTGTTTGCTTCTCATTACACAAAGCAGTGGAGCTTTGTCCATAGAATTGAATAGAATCAGACAACAGAACTTTGAAAACCTCTTTACTTGGATTTTCTCTGTTCATTTCAAAGAGTTTTGCTATTAATTAATGTGGAATAATTATGTAAATATCAATGTATTTTTAATGTGTTGTTTTTATTAATCATCATTGTAAATTGTAATTTAAATATATTTTGTTATTTAGTTTAAATTGATAGAAAAGAACGATATCGACAATTAGCTTTCACAGCGCTGTCTATGGGGGGGAGCTCAACTATGCTGAGTGGTATTTTTACCACAAAGCATTTACATACACGGTGCCAGTCAACTTCCGACCAG
>MQRK01172011.1:318-12711 GCA_001938485.1 Girardia tigrina
TTGTTGAGATAACGTCGGTGCCCCTCGAAGTGTTCCTTCGAGAGAGTCGCGCCAAGTTGATCGCCGAGAAAGTAGAATCGCGGGTGCGCCCGCACAAGTCGAACGAACGTTTTTAGGATATTTGAATAATTAATATAGTTTTTCCGGCTTATTATTTGGTTATTTATTTATTTTAGCGTTTTTATCCCCTTTTGGTGACTTGTAAATAATTAAATGCATTAAGTTTCGAGCGAAATCGAACTAAAATAAAGATAAAAGAATGTTTACCGAGAAGCATAGTGGAGACGTTTGATTGAGAGTGATTATAAACAATTTAGTGTTTGGGGATATAAGATACTCTATTTTTGAAAATATTTATAAGTATGTGGTAACTCCTCACTATTTGTAATTTTGCATTTTCCCCTAAGTTGGGATTATATAGGTAGAAATATTTGAGTTTTCGTTGGCAAACCGTGTTTTATTTATTATTTTATCAGAAAGTTTTATTGTAAGAGGAAATTTTGATGAGGTATTGAGTGAAGTTGAGTAATCAAAATAATGATAATTTCCGCCTAGAAGGAATTGATTTTATGTAAGCAAAGTTTAGAGAACGGGTTTCTAGTTACAGAAGTTTTCCCTCATTTGTAAGAAATTACGAAGAATTCTTGATCCCTACTTCGTTTTGGTTTATTCGACTGATTAATATAGTGAATGTTAATTTCACAATTAAGTTTAAAGAAAATTGAGAAATTGATAGAAGAGTTACAGATGAATTATATTACCTATTCTATCCCTGCGAGTATTTCGAGGACGGGTTGAGAATCTCTCGATCAAAATCCCGTGAGGGTCAAAAACGCGCCCAGAGTCGCGATGGGGTTTGATTGATTAAAACAATCAACCCTAGTAACCGAATGTTAGGAGTAAAATTTTATTGAATTTTACAATCCAATTATTATTATTGAATTTTATAATCAAATTATTTTTATGAAATTGAATTAGAATTGAATTTTATGGATAACTTATTAAATTGAATCTGACTTATCATTTGAACTTATCAACGAATTGAATTTGAATTGGGTTTTATAATTAATTTGCTCCGACAAAATTTCTTAAGCGCATTTCGAGTAGGGGAAATATTCATATTTCTGGTAAATTTAATTTTATCAAATTTAGAGATTAGTGGTAAAATTCGTTAGCAATAATTTAATTCTATGGAATTACGATTCTATAATTTAGTTTTTTTTTGTGATTTATAGTAAAGCGAAATAATTTATTCCATCAAGAACGATTTTAGATCAAATTCACAATTATCGGGACATGAGTCTACGAAATTAAGCAATTTAACTCAACGAACGAGATTAGGAAATAAAATAGTAAAATCGAGTTATGAAAATTTATAGAATTTATTTAATGTTGCTGTTGATTGTCCACTTGAAGGCGCCTTTTAAGAATCAAGACGGTTGACGATTGCATTTGTGGTTTGACAGATTTTACTAGTTAAGGCGAGGATAACTTTAATATAGTCCCATGATTAAGTTAGCGATAAAACCTCGACAGATAAGCGAACGTAACCCGAATCTATTTGGTAAAATTTTATTCCATGAGTAGATAGGAATCGATTGATAACTAAAGTAATTGTTGAGCGCAGTAGGGGTTCTAACCCACGTTACTTACCGATTCATAAGTCAAGTTCCTATGCGGACGAAAGCGGTTCCAATTATTCAGTCTTATAGTGCGCTATCATCTTGAGAAATAATGATTTTATAAGACTGCTGTGATGGCTCTAATTATATAATTCCGGTACAGATAAATGCGAGTTGCTCATCGTAGAAGTTAAGGCATCAAATTTTAGTTAAAAAGGAAAATCATCCCCGAGCGACACTCCACTAGGTGGGGGGCCCATAGCCCATCCCATCTTTATTCGAACCCGCAGGCCCTTCAGACTCGGCACTGCCAGGCAGATGTCGAGCGAGAAGAGGCATCCGACCCTAAAATATATAAATAATCGTAGTTGAGCAATGAATTAGAACTGGGTTGTGACTGACCCTTAATAGTCACTGGGGGCTCTGAGCGCGCAAAATTGTTACAAACAAATGGGTCGTGACATACTCTTCTTTGTGTATGAAATCGTTTATCAAAGTTTGTCTTTGGTGCTCATTATCTCTTGCTCAATAACATCCCAACTGGTTGTTGATTACCTGTTTTCAATATAGAATGATCGCAATATTAAAATACTACGCAGACCGTCTATAAGTAAAACTGGATTCTATGGTAATTGTTTTGCTTCATTTTCGATATTGTCTGAGAGAACACTATAATCGAGAATTACTTGAACGATATATTCTTCTACTAAAATTTCTTCGACTGTAGCTTCGTTATCGATAGTCAAATAATCTTCTGGATAGTAATGTTATATTTTTCACTAAAGTTAGATTGAATTTAAGAAAAGACATTGAGTTACTCCTTCTTTCTTTTTTCATTTATTTGAATAGTTTATTTATTAGAGTTCTTTTTCATAAAGCCAGCATGACGAAAACAACCTTAGATTGTTTCGGGTGTAACCTTCAACCAGGCACTATTACACATACTGAGAGCATCTAGGATGTTAATTGAGAATTTTGATATATATTCTGCTTTGTTTCAAAATGAAAAAGTAGACGACGAAGGACGGCAGTACGATAGTAAATTTGAACGACTAATTCCGTTAATAATTTCGTTATAAAGAGTTTCCACTGTTAAGTACTTAACAACGTATAAATAACGGGATTTATTTATGCTTATTTAAATGGGATTTAGCAGGGACCGAAAAGATTTCGTTGTAGACGGAATTTTGTTATAAAGAGATTCCCTTGTATTAATATTATAAAGTAAATTAAATTAAAAAAATTAATAAACATAAAACGATATTTATTCTTTTTTCAGTGACTTTATTTACAAAAAAAAGTCAATTAGTAGAAAAATATCGTAATCCTTATTTTATATTAATGATATCTTTTATAATGGTTGCATTCTTTCTAATACCCATCCATATTTTCCATTATTAGTACTCCACTAATACACATGTAATTAATAACACAAATGTATTTATATAACAAATTCTCGTTGTTTTAATCGATTCGGTTGCCATGAGTTCTATAGCAATATTATTGAATTATCAATGACTTTTTGATTTATTTTAAACGATTTAAACTTTTATCCGATATTCTCATCACAATTATCATTCTAGTCGAAAAAACAAAATATTCGTCAAGCGTCAGAAATATGGCGAATGTTAGACAACTTGTCTCACCGTGATCCACATGCGTACAGCCGCTTCATTAAGGAGCAAATGGAAATCGGCAGATCGATCACCGATCCGCCTCAACCGGAACTATTGATTAGAGCCACTTCACATGTATAAATCGATTTAGATTTCGATATTTCTCGGTTATATTTTTGTGTCTCGGTTCTCTATGGCCTCCTTGAATGCAGAGAGAAATATTTCTTTTCTTTGATCAATATTTTTTATTTTTTTAAAAAATATTTATTTTAAATTTTAAAAAAAATTAGAAAATTATTTAATTTAAATAAATTTTTTATTTAACAAAGTGATTTTTTCAAAACAAAATAATTTATTTCATTTGACATCATTTAACATTAGAAATTTAATTAATTAAATTTTTAATTAAAAAATTTTTTTCTTAAACAAAAGACTTTAATTTTAAATAAATTAATTAAAAATGAATACAAATTAATTATTTTTTTAATAAATGAAAATATTTTTAACTGTCTGTTAAAAATCACTTTTTGTTTTTAATTAAATTTTCAGAAAATAATTTAAATATTTTTTAATTAAATAATTTCAATTTAATTTTTTTTATTTTTAAATATATTTTTACTTTATTCCATAAAAAATATTTTAAAGTTTTAATGATATTTTTTTTAAAAAAATAAATTCATTTAATATAAAAAATTAAAAAGGAACGAGTGTTATACTGCCCCTACATATTATGTAATCTGTGTAGATTATATAATTTAGTTTCGAATTAGGGGAATAACTGGCTGAATAGATGAATAAAATTGTTAATTAATTAATAAAAAATGAAATAATTAATTATTAATTGATTGAAATTTAATCAAATCAAATTTAATCATTTATTTGTTAAATAATTTATTTAATGATTCATTTAATAATTACTTTATTTTTTTACTTTCTTTATTTTTTATTCATTTATGTAATAATTGATTCACTAATTTATTCATTCACTAATTGAATAAATAAATTAATTATTTAATGAATGAATGAACTAATTTAAGAATGAATAAATAAATTAGTGAATCAATTATTACATAAATGAATAAAAGTAAAGAAAGTAAAGAATAAATTAATTATTGAATGAATTATTTAATAAATAAATGATTAAATAAAAGAATAACTGTATAATTAAATAATTAATCTTAAATAATTAAATAAATAAATCTTCACAGATTACATAATATGTGGAGCCAGTATTACACTCGTTCCATTAAAAATGTTTTCGTATTTTTGATTGAAATTTTTTCTGAAAAATAAATTTTGATTTTATTATTATTTTTATTTTTTATTAATTATTATATTTTATTTAAAATTTATTATATATTTCGTCTTTTTGTTTATTTTTAACTATTATTATTATTAATAATTAATTTTAAATAAAATATAATAAAAAATATTAAAGTTAATAATTAATAAATTTATTTATTAATAATTTATAATGTATTATAAATTAATAATAGTTAATATTTATTATATTAATTTTCCGATAATTAATGATTAGTAATTAATAATAATGAATTATTAATTAAATATAATTATGAAAAAATAATTAGAAATAATAATATTAAAAATAATATTGGGTATACTACCGTACGGCAATTTATGAAAATATATAAAAAATGATCGGCATTCCAGCAAAAATAATTAAAAAATTTATAAAAAATTAAATAAAATGATTTTTAAGTCACAAAATCTCAATGGAAAACATCTGTATTGATTATATAATCACTGGCTTCACTGACTTATTTTAGAAAATGATCGACTTATTTTAGGAAATATTTGAACGAGGATTTCAGAATGAAATAAATGTTTAATAATTCGTTTCATATTTTTTGGCGTGAGAAGTGGTTGCAACATCGATATCTGAATTCATTTTTTAACACCAAAATTTATTAATGTAACAACAATTCACATATTTAAACAAATTTTTCTGTTAATTTAATTATCTTGCCACAAATTAATCTATTAAATTCTTTTCGATTCAATTTTTAAAATCTTGCAAATTTATTAAATAATTTTCACATTAAAACTAAAAATTTATTTTAAAATTTATTTATATTTAATTTTTTTATGATTTTCTTTTATTATATCATATTTAATTTTTAAAATATTTAAAAATATTTATTTGGGAATTGGTTATGTGTTAACTATGCCGTATTCAGAGGGTTTAAAATATTTAAAAATTCTATTCTGAAAGCGTTAGATAATGTAATAAGTTTAAAAGTAATATCCCGCACTCAGAAAATTGAAAGCATGTTCGGCAATAAATCTCCAACGCCATTGGGATCTCATTTACCAATATACATGTAATGGGTGTAACGCCACATACATTGGAGGGACTTCACATCATCTCGTAAGAGAATCCAGCAACACAGTCGTAATGAAGGTGGAAGTAACATTGCAGGACATAGAAGACAATGTAAAGGAGATATAACTTCACAACACTTTAAAATTCTGTGCACTCAATTTAAGAATTCTTGGGAGAGAGTGACGTTCGAAGCGTTATATATTAGATCTTTGGATCATAAAATTAACGTTCAAACTGCACTCTACAACTTTGTTGAGAGTTTTTAAATGATGTACTGATTGCATAATCATTAACTGCACTATATAAGTAAATTTCATTTAAAAAACGTATTTTACCTTTAAATACGAATTTGATTTTTTAATAGTTGTTTTATTATATCATTTTTAATTTTAAAATATTTACTAAGCATATTAATATTAAAATATTTATATTTTAAATTAAAAAAATAATAAATTATTCTGGCGAGATGCAAATTTAAATTAACCCCTCACATTAGGTATGTCTAATATATTTTATAAATAAAATTTTCTATATTTAAAATGAATTTTTTTTTGAATTTTCTGTTTTTTTAAATTATTTTCAGTTAATTTTTCTATGCAAAATAAAAAAATATTAAATAATTTTAAATAATGACACAAAAAACAAGTTTAATTTAAAAATAAAAGAAGTCGGAGAATCCAGTGATTGCGTAATCAATATCGGTGTTTTTCATTGAAATTAGTTTACTTAAAACAAGTTAAGTAAATATTTTTGAATTATTTTCCCTGGAATGCCGATAATCTTTTATAAACCGTCATATTTTTATATTCGCTCGGGCCCGTACGGAAGTACACCTATAATATTGATAATATCAATAATAGTAATAGCAATATTGAAGAGCGATCCTCTCGATGATTCGGAAGCCAACTAGAACCGTGTCTGTATTTCAATTGTTTTTTTTCGATTATTTGATGATTCAGTGCTATTACAAAATATTCGTTTCCAATATTTGTTATCCGTCGTCCTCAAGAAATCAAAGGTAGATGTTTTAACGCCTTAAAACACCAATTGGCACGGTCTCATTCACTGGATTAAGAGAATCAAGCATCGTTTAAATAGTTAATTAGTAATTCATTAAAATCCAAGAGTCATGTCGCGTTCTCAACGGAACATCTTCGCGTGGTTCGTCCATTGATGAGGCCTGTGTCATTTGAACAATTAGGACAGCTTTACTTCACTCATTTTCAATATCGATTAATTAAATTAAACTTTTTCATTCTTTCTTTGACGTGTTTTAAAGACAATTATATAATTTCTTTTCAATTTCATCACCAACTAATTCAATTAAATACTCGACTATGTTAAAGGTGTTTGCTTGTATAAATGTGAGGCGTTAGTCAGGCGCGTACGCAGGAGGGGGATTAGGGGGATAAATCGCTCCCTCCCCCCGAAAAAATTAAATTATGATCCTAATAGCTTCAAAGTTTTTAACTAACATTTAATAAGAATAAATTAAAATGTTAAACCCTTACAGGACCATAAGATGTCTAAGATATTAAATCAGCCCGTGAATATTTTGGTTTTGGCGCAATAAAGTTTGACAGTTGTTTTTTTATTCGTCCAGAAACACATTTGCCGCCTTGGACATACGTTTAATTTTGACATTCAGTGGAAAAAAATATCGATTCAATAATAATTGAACAATCGATAACGATTTTTGTTGGTACGCGACTTTTTGGCGCCGAATTTTATATTTAATTTATTTATTTAATAAAATTGGGAACCGGTCTTTTTGGCGCAGAATTTTTTTGAATTTTTTTGAAAGAATTTATAGAAGATTTATATAGAGAATTTTTTATTGAATTTTTTAATTAAATTAATTAATTAAATATGAAATCTTTAAAAAATAAAAAAATAATTTATGTTTGAAATAATTTAATTATTTCTTATAAAGATTGTAATGTAAGTATAATTTTTGTGAGTATTGTGAGATATATTTAACGAAATTTATGAAAATTAATAATTAGTTTTATAACTAACTGTTTAAATAATAAATAACTGTTTATAACTAAAAACTCTATTAATTTCTGAAGAATTATTGTGTTGTTTAATGATATTTATAGTTGATTATTTTTGTCACGTAACTTAGGATGTTGAAATTTTTTCTTATATTTTATTACAATATTTTTTAAATAATTTTATTTTTTTTTAAATTTTATTTTATATTTTAAATAATTTTAAATATATTTTTGTTTATGGTAACCAAATTTATAATGGCTTTAAAAATTATTTTTTTTAAAAAATTCAGCTGTAAAAAATTTCAGAGTTAAATGATATCATTATTTAAAATCTTTCAAAAAAATTCAAGAAATTATACGTCAAAAATATATATTCTTTAAATTCTTTCAAAAAAACATTTCAAAAAATTCTGCACCCAAAAAACGGCGCCAAAAAGACCTGTTCCCAATTTTATTAAATAAAAAAATTAAATAAAAAAATTCGGCGCAAAAAAGTTCTGATTCTGATTTTTGTAGAAGGGAAAAATATTTCCCTTGAGCGTGAACTATCCAAAATAGTCAATATTTTGCAAATTTAAGGAAATCCTCCTCACGTGAAAAATCTTAATTACCTATAAGTTTTGTTAGTACGCTAATTTTTGGCGCCGGACTTTTTAATATGAAAAATTATCAATTAAATGTGAAAAATGGTGACTGGACATGTCTGAAAAGGACTTTTCCGCACAGGAAAATTGCATACGGACTTTTACACGGATTATTTATATACCACAATACAACATAATTTAAAAAGTCAATAGAGTACATATATAGTTTTTAAAAAAATTTTTACAAATCATAATTTTAAAATAAAATACAACAATTTTAGTATAAAGAAGCAATATGCCGTAGAAAGATTAATTTATCAACTTCGTAGTTATAATTATGTACAACACTCGATAATTGATTGTGTAGATTGATGTAATTTTGTTTTTTGGCTTCATAACGATCAAGTCGAAAATTGGTCAGAGTTAAACAATGAGAGCCAATATCACGCTTTAGGCCATCAAACAATTGCCAAACGCTGGGATGACTACAATGAAAAATTGAGTTGAGAGCATTATGAAAACCTTCGCTGCAATTTCTAGGTTTTGATGTTCTGTCAATAGCACTTTCAAAATGATTCCAAACTTTAATTTGGAATAATGGGCTCCTTCCAGCTGGTCCCTCTACATATGTGACAGAAAAATAAGTGATAAGTTCATTATAACTCTCATGATCAGGAAAAGTTTTAATAAGATCCTTAAAAATATTCCCAACATCATTAACTGGAACAAAAACTTCACACATCTTTTTGTATGTTATATCATCCATTATTAATTTTTTTGGTATGATATATATGGTATACCTACTTTGACTTCGTAATATCGAGATAAATCTTTCAATCAAACAAAGTTTTAAACTTTGATATATATCGAAATTCGTTAAAATCCGTTTGCGGAAATGTCCGTGTGCGGTAAAGTCCTTTTCGGAAATGTCCTAGAACCTAGAAATATCGATTTAATATGATAAAAAAATGTTTTAAAAATACACTTTTGCAATTCAGCTTGCCACCAAGGAAGAAGTTTAAGTAAACTGAATAAAAATTTTACATTTGGAGCCTATTTTGCATAATAAATTATAATTTTTCAAAGTTTAATTTATATTTTTTCATATGAAATTGATGTTTCATATTAAATGTTGATATCAATTTCATAATTGAATTAAATTTTTTTTAAAAAAATTACCGAATTCGTGTATTCGGTAACCGACTTGTGCAATACACGAATTCGGCATAACATATAGATAATCAAAAAAAGAACTATGCGCGTTTTCATATTGTTTCCATATTACCAAAAAATGTCCGGCGCCGAAAAGTCCTGATTCCGAGTTTTGCAGAACATAGAAATTTTTCTTCCTCAAAACATGCTTCCATAAAACATGCTGCAGATAACAAAATGCTCCTATCTACAGAAGCCAGTAATGAATGATGGCCAAGTGATATTAGTAGCATTAGGGGTATTTCGATGGTATTATAAATTTTATTATTTCAATAATATTTTAATTAATTTAATTTTTTTAACTGGAAAAATAAAAACTCGACAAAGAAAATAAGTACAGTCCACCCTCGTTTCAGGGGCATTCTTTATGGTGGGGCGCCTTGATTTCTGGGGAAATTTTGGTTTTGGGGGCAAGTTTTAAGATAATCACACTATTACATATTGTTTATATTGTTTTTTTATTCCAAAAGAACAATTATGTTTCGTTTTTTTGGGGCTTATTTTTTAACCTAAAAATAATATTTAATCTTGGTCTGAAATAAGTATCAAAATTTCCCCAAATTTAAAATATTACAAGCTTTTTTTTATAAAATTTTGTTAAATTTTGTTTAAATTTATATTAAATTTTGTAAAAAAAACATTATCCCCAATGACCAAAAAACTAACATCGAGCGAAAAATTTAAAATTGCGAAATGTTTGAAGGATGGAAAAGCAACAGAGAAAATTAATTGAAAAATTTTCTACAATTAAAGATGCCATTTTTAGAATTAAAAAGAATTTAGACAATTTTCTTAACATTTGGGATGAAAGAAAATGTGACAAACAAAAATCGGAAGAAGCTATGAAAGAAAATCCATTTAATAAATATAAAGAGCTTAATGGTTTGGTCTTGGAAGTTTTTAATCGCCTAAGATCTTCATCGATTGAATATATACCTTTTGATGTTCCAAAAGAATACATCAAGTTTAGAATGCAATTTAATAATTTTTTAAGGAAGGAATTTAAATTTGGGAAAACAATAACTGATTATTTTAAAAAATTGAAATAAATTTTATTTAGTTTTTCGATATTTTTTAATTTTTTGGGTGTTTTTTGGTTTTTGGGGCAAAATTTGATATTTTTTGCTCCAAAAACGAGGGTGGACTGTATTGTGTAATATAATAATTTTAACATTTTAACGTATTCTTCCGTAATTAACATCCTAATTCAAACTTTTAGGGGGGGGGATTTATCACCCTAATCCCTTTCCGTGCGTACGCGCCAGCCTCAAGCCTCTTATGTTGTTTGATTGCACATTTTAATTTTACTGATTATATCGATTGATACAATTTTCGGATCTTTTTAATATTTGAACAATTTCAAAATAGAATATCTCGTTTCTATTCTGCCACCCTCTATTGGTGAATACCATTTGTGTTTCATGCGTAAGACCAACGCAAAAAAAAACATTTAATTTCGCAATAGCACTGTAAATATCGATCAAATTGTTTTCTTTGGTGCTGCGACTGAAAAAAATGTCAATGCAGGACTCCGATAAACCGTTCGTTTATTTACTGTTGTGCTCGTGGTTGAGAATCCCTGCAAATAAGAGCGCCCAAGAACCGATAAACGTAATTGGCGGTGATCCGTACGAAGTGAAAGATCATTTTGGCAAAAGTAATAAATAAAAATATATGATCGAAAGATTTGTTGATTATTTGGTGGAATATTTTCTCCCAGAAACTTTTGTGTATCCCCTCGCTTTCAACACAGAATTAGTGAAGGAACAGTTGCTCAATGAGCGCAATCAGTCACAACAGCTCGCACTAATCGATATGGCACTCGAGTTCATCAAAGATCAGCGGCGCGTGAGAATCGCCACCGACGCCATGTACGAATTCTGCTCCGAGTCGCTGATCGGCAGCGTCGATAGTCTTTACGCATCGTTTCATTTCAAACCATTCGATCCAGAAGTCGAGATGAAAGAATATCTCGGCGATTTGGGCCCCGACAAGACAGATCTCCTCGACCGAATCACTAAATCGAAAACCGGTGATAATGGCGACAACAACGGAGATAACAATGAAGAGGGCGAGGACGAATTGAAGGAACTGAAACTAAAACCGGACAATCCAAGCGGGAAAATATTAATTGAAGAATCGAACCAACCAATCGTTACTGTTGACCCAGTGAATCGGCGAATAAAAGTGGAAATTCGCATACCGAACGTTAAATCGATTGCCGAACTCGAGTTGGATTTGTCGGAAGTGGGAAATTGATTTTTTCCCTGTTCTTAGATTTTTGTTTGGGTTTTAGACTGTGTTACATTTGGAAATTCCGTCGGTAAAATCGTTTAAAACGGTCGATGTTGTGTTACCGCAGGCGGTGGCGGTTGGTACATGCAATGCTAAATTGATTCGGAAGAAAATGATACTGGTCGTTGTGGTGGGCTTGAAATAAAACAAGACTCTTTCTTCCATTGATTTTTGTTTGAATTTTGTGAGATTTATAAAATATATTTTACGATTTCAATATTATATTGTGTTAGAATAATGATGGGTTTGACTATGCGCCTTGTAATCGTACTTTTTGGATGATATCGTGACACTAATGAGCAAACACGAGAAATAAAAGAATAATTTGTTGTATATATATTATTTGGTGTATAACTTAGTTTTTTGGATTTTATAAGAGATGGTGTAACCTTTGTAATAAGCATTATTTTACAGTCGTACGTAAAGATTTTTAAAGTGCTGAAATCGAGGCATTAAAATTAAGTAGGTCATTAACCTTCAATGCGTCATAAACATATTTTTAATCACGTTTTAGCATGACAACTTTCATACCAACAAAACAGGATTTGCGGGAAGCACTACTGTTTTGCTTTAATCAAAAGAAAAAAGCTGCACACAGTTTTCAGCTTCTTGAAGAAACTTATGGTCAACATGCACCAACTCAACAGACTTGCGAGAACTGGTATAAACGTTTCAAAAGTGGAGATTTCGACGTAAGTAACAAAGAGCGTTCCGGTCAACCAA
>MQRK01172016.1:14913-37205 GCA_001938485.1 Girardia tigrina
TAGAGCGTACTTTTTTCCATTAATGATACATGATTGATAACGCCACATTTCCTTGTGAACGCGAATCTGCATATACGCCTCTGATAAATCAAGCATGGAAAATCTTGATCCTTTTCGCCACCAGGTGCGAAGTTTTTCCAAACATATATCTGCTGAGCCACTGTACACGTCTACATAATTTTTTAATTTCCTAAAATCAAAGATCGGTCTTATCTTGGATTTGTTAACTTGCAATATTCCAAATATGGGTATAGATCCTATCGATTTACCCATTTCCTTCTCGTCATAATCGATTAAATAACCCTTCTTCATCCACTCATCAAGGATTTTCATTGTAGCTATGTCTTTCGATTTGTCATCCTTAAAGGTTGAATGTCGAATTGGTAGATAAATCGGTGCTTCATCTTTCCACTTCCATTTAACCGTTCAATTATCCTTAAATTCAATGTCATAATTGTGTTTGTTCAGGCTAACACTTGACACAACACCCGTGACACAACTCATATTATCACCAGCCTTCATTAGTCCTTCTCCTACACACACACCAAATTCGATAATACCCTTATTAATTTTCACACCCCCAAGTTCACTTATAACATCCATACCAATTAAAATTCCAAAATCATAGGGTAAGTATTTCATGACAGAACATTCTACTTTCATAGTTCTATTTTCTATAGTCAATTCCACATCACTAATCCCCACACATATATCATCGCCATTAACCAAAACAATTCTTTGCTCATTTGACTGTAACGAGTTTCCCTTGATCAACCCTTTCAAAACAACAGTTTTTGAGCAACCCGAATCTATCAACGCTGTAACCGACTTGTTGTTAACAATTACAGTCATGGTTGGCAGCGCCGGAAATGTCAGAGGGAGTGAGCCGGCGCCTACAAACTCCCCTGTCCGTTTCCCGATTTGCAATATTTTGCAATATGTCCAACTTGCTTACATTTATAGCAAATTATTTGTCCATTAGATTGCCGCTTAGAATTTTCATAATGGTTTACCCTTGTTTGTACCAGATTTCCGTCATGTGGCATACGGGGTTTTGTAAAGGAATTCCTTCTACCGCCGCTGACCTCACTTCGTTCTTTAGAAACGATCTTGCCATCACCAACGTTTTGTACCGCTGACATTGAACTTTGTGTGACGCATTTTTTAATTCCTAAATACCTGCGACTATATTCAACCATTTCGGTTAAATCTTGATCGCCGGCCTGCTCTAAATTCAATTGCTACTCGAACGGCAATCCAGCCATAAAGGCCACCTTTGTCAGATCGTCGATTTTTGATGCCAACATCTTTACTTGAGAAACGTAATCGTCAATAGTTTGTCCTTCGTAATATTTCAAATTAATCAGTTGGTTGTACGCAGATCGTCTGGTTAATCCGAATGAATTGTCCAAGATTTGCAGTACTTCTTCACAGTTGATCTGTTTCTTTTCATCCTATTCCATGTATATATTTAACGGAACATCAGTCAACAAAAAAGGAAGATATGGGGCCGGATCCAAAATCCCCTGGATTTTCATAATCATCTTGAACTTTTTCTTCCAAATTTCAAAACTGCCGTTTCCATTAAATTTCTCCAAATAATCGAGTATAATTTTTAAATCGCTTATCATTGCCCGGATAGCTTGTAACAACGAATCACAAATCTATAAAATTTATTTTTCACTAACAAATACTTTCTAAATAGATATTATTTAAACAAATAATTATCTATATTCTTTCATGTTAAATATTTCATTTAAGAAATAAATTTAACTTAAATTTAATTTAATGATAAATTGATATTTTTGTCATATTAAATTGATATTTTTTCGTATTTGTGAAGACAATCAAATAAAGCGTTCAAGACAAATAAATTATAATTTCGCACAAATATTCCAATTTCCAATTATCCGCACTTTTTGTTTATTCAAACAACTGATTTAATTATCAGTCGTTTTCCTCATCACACGCGCGCGTGATTTCATCATCATCCATTTCAAAATCTTTAAACCACCCAGGAGCGCGACGAACCCTCCTCGGTCGGCTTGTCGCCGCATCAAAAACTGCCTCTCCCACCTCCTCTCCATTCGATTCTTCATTACGCTAATGCTGTGGGCCTTCTCCATCGATTCCAACCTCGTTCATGTCAACTGGTTCTGATATTGCTGGCACACGTCTCAAATCGGCCATGTACTTAGGAATTCCGTTGACCACGACAGACGTTTCAGAATTGATTCGAGATACAACTCCTTTAGTCCACCTTGTCGTGTACCGTGTAGCGCCCGGCTTCCAATACACTTGCTCACCCGGTGCAAATTCCACTCCATGCCGTTGTTCGATCACAGGCTTAATCATGCAAAATCGCTAGTCATACGAGAAGATTCCATTCCTTGGCACTGAATCACCGCTTAAACCTGTTTTGGGATCAAATTACAATAGTAAACCATTTCTAACACATCCCCCCGGATCGTGCAGCCATCCTTTTAATAGTTCGGGGGTTCCTCTCAATGATACCGTTCCTCGCCGGACGATATGTACATCGATACCTCACACTTACATTCCATGCTTGACACATATTTTGCAGTAGCTCTGACCGGAAACTCTTCCCATTATCACATAATAGTTCGTCTGGAGGTCCTCTCTCCCTGAATAATTCCACTAACTTCTCCACAAGGCTTTCTGCGCTTTCGTTTTTCAACTGTTAACAAATTGCAAAAGGACTGGCTCGATAGCTTGTGATAAAAGACAATCAAATAAAGCGATCAAGACAAATAAATTATATTTTCGCACAAATATTCCAATTTGCAATTATCCGCGCTTTTTGTTTATTCAAACAACTGATTTAATTATCAGTCGTTTTCCCCATCACAGAATTAAAAACATAATTTTCATATTAAATCGATATTTTTCGTATTAACAACATAATTTTCTTATTAGATCGATATTTTTGCATAATAAAATTGGTATTGTTTTCATATTAAATAATTTTTTTTCATATTAAATACATATTTTTCATATTAAATTAATTTTATTCATATTAATTTGATATTACATATTAAATTGATATTTTTAATATTAAATAATCTTTCATTTTAAATTGAGAAATTTTCATTTTAAAATGAAAATTTTTCATGTAAATATTGAAATTGGAAAAAATTGACTAGTTCATAAATACGGCAATTACACTATTTCAGCAAATTGCTGCCGAATTCACGAACTCGGCAAAATATTTTGCCTAATTCGTGAATTCGGCAATTTTTGTTGCCTAATTCACGAATTCAGCAATTACACAAATTCGGCATAACATATATTATTTTATTAATGAGTTTGGCTATTTATACGTGAATATAATTATTATCATAAATAATGCCATGTTATCAGTATTTAATTAATATTTATGTATATGATTTCACATGTTTCATTATACATATTTCGAACATTAACCCCTAAGAATCGATTAGAAATAAAAAATTCACTATGTTCTAAAAAATTTTATTTTGAACAACATTTTTCGATGATTTTTGATCCAGTGTGACCTTTTATTATTGTCTGAAGGGTTACAGGCAAGGCATGGGATCAATGAATGATGCTGGCTGAGGAAGAAATCCAAATAAAATCTCAGATGAGAAAAAATCGTCAAATGTGATCGTAGATTATAAATACGCGCTTTATTAGTTCCACTGAAAATTGGCTACTGTTCTATGCATATTATGTTAACAGAACTGGGATTCAGAAAGTTGTGTAGTAGGTTTTTGCCGAAGGGTTTGAATCCAGATGCGCCTTCGGTCAGCTCTGTCCAATTTTGCTATTTCTGAATAATGGTGTTAAATTTTCCTTGACAATATTATTACTCAAAACGAGATCTCACTGTCAATGCATCTCCCTGAGAACAGGAGAAAGTCCTCTGAGTGGCGTAGCAAAGTTGAGAGGCCTCCCCTCAAGATGAAAAGGGGAACTTCTCACAGCCGATAATTCATGCTTTCCGTATTCTGATCATGAAAGGGTTTTGTCAGTTGGGATTGCTTTCCAAAGGGCAGTAACACGTATGAAATATTAATAATTCAATGCCCTTGTTCCTGTATGCAAAAAGAATAAAGGTAGGGTAACATGCACTCCATTTTTCTTATTGATTGAAAACGCGCCTATTCATTCCGCACAACCTTCGCTATAAACAATCACCAAATGTGGTTTCGTGAACCCAGTACACTCGCTATACAGCCATGAAATCGCTCTCGACAACATCTACCGATTCAACCATTTAAAAAACACATAAGAGAGCGTCACTTTTTGTGTGGAGATAATCTTAAGGAATGTATGTCAAAATTTTTATTATCATAGAATCAACAATTTTTTGCTGCTTCTTTGATGATTTCTTGCTAAAATGGATTAAACTTGTTGCTTACAAAGGAGTCTACATTGAGAATAAATGCATGACATTTTTTCGTAATAGTAATAAATTTTGATGAAAATAAAAGTTCTTAGAACATTGTTATTTTTTTATTTCATACAAAATCTTAGAGGTCATTGATCGAACTACGTAAGTATCTTCATTAATTTAAATTATATTAAATAGTGGAAATTAAGAAAAATCGTTTATTTAAATAGACGGCAATGATAGCAAGAAGTATTTACCAATTCGTTCGAATAGAGCTGGTTGATTGTTTTGTCAATCCGAAAAGTCTATCTAAACTTATGCCATCCGTTAATTTATGTAGAACGTTACAGGAAATCGTTTTGGATTTCAACGAGTAAAATCATTATTTTATTGAAAAAACTTATCCTTTTAAAGATTTGGTGATGATGGCTGTCAAACTATTTGTCAAGGTTTAACAGGAAATCGGTGGCTTCTTCAATTGAGTCTTTGTTATTGTAACCTAACAAAAGTTAGTGGCCTTTATCTTGGTGAATTAGTCGCTAAAACCCCTATCAGGTTTAATTTAATTAAAGTAAATATTTATAAATCATCCATTTAGAGAAATCTATTTAGATGGAAATGAATTGAAAGCTGAAGGAGTTATATTACTTTTAAATCTATTATGTCAAGGTGCTGAAATCGAAGCTCAAGAAAGATTGGATCAAAAGCTTTTGAAGGAGGAACAAGAAGCAGCTCAAGCTGCTGCAGGTAATATTTTCAATTTTTTATTTTACTTATTAGGTTCAATCCTAAATAAATTATGTTTCTTATCATAAATTTATTTTAATCTTTACCTAGTAAATCATAAAAAAATTTTATATCCATTCTTTCTACTGGCAGAACTCTACTTTGCCAACAGAATTTTTTAAAATTTTGTATTGTTTTTTTTTAATATTTTTGTAATTTAATTGTTCGACTTTAAATCGGTTTACTGGACTTTACTTATTTTTCAATTTGTTTATTTGCGTAATATTTACTACTTATAATTTATAAGTAGATTTTTTATGCTAATATTGTTCAGGAACTCAGATTTGACTGTTTTTTCCCAATTCTGAGACAATAAAAATATTTTTGATGAAATTTTCACATTATCATTTATTATCATCGAAAATGAGTAAGTCTTTAAAGTTTAATGATATATGGGCTGTCTAATAAGTTCCCGAAATTGTTTAAAAAAACTGACTTCTATTAAAAATTCCAAACAATTCTATATTATATTTAAACTACATAATTTCCATGATTAATTACAACTAGTTTACAATGTTCATACAATGATAACAATTCTTGACGAAACTTCTCTTCAGGGAGACCGCGGAGCACCTGCATCTCTTTAAATCGTTTGTACCACTCGAATACAGTTGTCTGTGAAGGAACATCCAGGTTAGTATCTTGCAGCTGCTTATATATTTCACATGGTTTACGTCCCCGTAGCATTTCTAAGTAAATGTATGCACGAAAATGTTCTTTCTGTAAATCCGTAACGTATCAACGGTGCCCCTTACACTGTGTTAGCAGCAATAATGGGTTGTCACAATGAGAAGAGAGTGGATAAGTGTGTGACTCTATGATTGGCCAAAGCAGCTGATTGGTGGCTTCATTCTAATACAATATTTACGTGTATACATGTATGCATGTGTGTGTGCATGACATATTCCGGGAACTTATTAGACAGCCTAAGTAATTGATTGACTAAAAGGCCTTCAAAAATAGGTTTCAAAATTCCTTAGATACGGTATCCAGACAATTGCTCCCCGAAAATTCATCCCTATAAAAATTGTTCCTCTCATTATTGCTCCTTATTAAAATTGCTCCCTAAAAAACTTCTCCCCGTACAAAGACTGTTCCATGAAAAACTGGGTTTGGGTTAGAATTATGGTTATTGTTAGGGTTAGGGTTAGATTAAGGGTTAGGGTAAGTGTTATGGGGTTAGAGGTTAGGGTTAACCCTAACCTTAAGAGATCGTATGATAAAAGCTGTACTTTCTTTTATGCAATAATATTGTACTTGCAGTTATGTTTTACTATTAAAAATTCACTCTTTGGAAAGCATTTCATCAGGGAGCACATATTTCGCAAAGCAATTTTTATGAATAGCAAATTTTGAGGATCAATTTTCGGAAAGCAATTTTATGTAAATCCTTGAATATATATATAGAAAGCAAGCTAATAAAAAGAATGGAAAAATGACAAAAAGTAAATCAATGTATTATGTATTCATCATTATTAAATAAACTCTCTCCCATCTAATTGATAGTTTATCACTTCCTTCCTCCTATCATTTGGTAAATTAGGATTGGATAAAAATTTGAAAATGCTTATTGACATCTTGATCAATAATGAAAGTTCTTCTATTTAAAAAGCTCTATAAGAAACAGGAAAGATGGTCGTCTGTAGAAATAAGGTTAAGGGTGTTAGGTGGATGTGGTAGAGTAAGTCAATTTATTTAAAAACAATTTACTTCTGACTTATCATTGCTGTATGTGATCTGGTACTGTCATGTAACATAATGACAATTGGAGTTTCTCTTAAAAGCTTTACTACTACTGCATTTATGTATCTCTACAGTAATTGTTTCATTTTAATTTCACAGCGCATGGTAGATCATACTTTGATGATCCCACAATATAATCAATGAAATCCTCTTTCCATGAATTTTTGCTTCAGGATTTGGTAGAAGTGTGTTGATCCTTATCAAGTCATTGCCTTTTGTTATGCTATCCATTTTTCATCACTTGCTAATATTCTTTTTTCAAAAGGCTCAATTTTATCTTGTCCGTTTACTAAGATTATGAAGTACACATACTCATAATTTGCTGACTGTTTCCAATATTAGTCATTTAATAATACACAGTTGATTGCATATTATTTTATTTTTTATTGACGTAGATTATGTTCCAATGATTTCTTTAAAATGTCATCATCAATTCTAGAATGACAATTATAAGTTTACTTGATATTTATCTTTCTGTAATTCGTTTCGCTTATATCACATGAACTCGTCTGATTTTTCTTCATCAAAATATCATATTCCTATCACAGGAAAAATCTCTTATCCTTATCACGCTACACTTCCATGTGTTTCTTGGAACTGGCGCATGATCTCATTCTTCTCAATCTCCTTTAAATCAGAAAACGAATAACACCTCTTGTTAAAAATTTAAAATGTTAGGAAAATTTTTGAAAGAAGGTTAAATTAAATATGTACAAATTAAAATTTTTATATAATTAAATATATAACATTTGAAAAATAAATTACTAAAATTAAGAAGATCTAATTAAATTGTTAATAATTAAAAATTTTTGAGTATTTTAAATATAATATAAAAATTAAAATGTGTAATTTTTATATGTGGAACGATTTTTAAAAATTAATAAAATTAAACGAAACGATTAAATATTTAAAAATTTTATCGTAATTTAAAATTGATTTATAAAATTAATATAAAAAAATCAAATATGAATATTTATAAGTATTTTTACTATATATCGGTTTAAGATTTATAAAACAAATTGTTTCTCAAAAAAAAGTTTGTTTAAATATTGGATTTAAACATTGTTTTGTGTTGTATAATAAAGTTTGGATGTCTATTGTAAATCTTAATAATAATTCCGAGGATGTTCCAAGAACCTCTAATATATCTAAACTCGACAGATTGGTACCTTGAAAAACCGTAACAGATAATAAAAACAAGTCTTCGCAGAATTAAGTATATAAGAATATGCTTAATTCTGCGAAGACTTGTTTTTATTATCTGTTACGGTTTTTCAAGGTACCAGTCTGTCGAGTTTAGAGGTATTAGAGGTTCTTGGAACATCCTCGAAATTATTATTAGACTATATTATTTGCATACTAATTGTTCTATAGTAAAAATTTCGTAAATTTTATAATTTTAGTTCCATAGGTGTCTAAACACTTTGTATTCCTCCTACATATGTTATAGAATAAATACAAGTAATGTAAATTTACTTCTGTTTTACTTTTGATATTTTAACATAATTTGTTAATTTACTTCTTCGACACTTGTAATTTTTAAAAATATAATTGAAAGAAATGATTTTAAAACTAATTATTTTATAATACAATAAATTCCCGAGTTTTTTAGAAACTAAGCCAAGATACAATATCGATGATGACGAACCAGTAGCAGAAAATCCCACTGAAAACGCTACCGCAGAGTCCCAGACTACAGCTCAGACAACAACATCTAAGTCGGCAAAAAAAGGTAAAAAGAAAAATAAAAGGAAAAAAGGTTAGAACTTGTTTGTATTTGATTCTCATAACTAATCTTAAATTTGTATTTCAGATATATTGGTATTTTAATTGCAATTGTTCACTTTTAAAGACAAACCAAAATGTTTATAATTCAATGAAATATATTCAGAGTTAATAATAAAATTAATAGTAAATATCCATAAAAAATTCGTTACAATATCATTGAAAAATAATAAGCTTCCATTTCAGGTAAATGGAAACAATAAGAATTTCTGATAAAATTAATTTTATTACACTTGTATTTTTATCAGTTTTTATATCAATTTAAAATATGGATTATAATGTCTGATCATCAATGATTATTAAGAACACCAACATGGGTTTTCGAACTTTTATTTTCAATACAATCAGAATTGTCTTTTGGACAACTCTCAGCAAAACTCTCGTAATTCGACATCGTTCTAAATTGATAACTTTTAGTTAATGTTTGTTAATAAACAATTATTCGAACAAATTTTTCATTATTTTCAGATTTTATTTTTACAGTTCAAATTTTGTAATTTTATAATAATTTTATTTACATATTAATTTTATTTAAAATTATTTTATGGAAAGAAAGAACATTTATTTAATTCAAAACTTAGTTAAAACTATTTATTTTATTTAAATTTTAATATGAAGATTTGAAAAGATTTAATATTTTTAATGTTTTTAAATATCTTATGGTGTACTTTAAAATGCAAATTATACGCGAATCTATCGTGAACATCTAAAATATCAATTTTCCATCTGGGTGGGAGAAACACATTTCCAAATACTAAACTCAACATGCAAAATTCAACAAACCAATTTCAACATGCCAGATTTAAAATATTCCTCACACACAATATTATGTATTATAATTTGAATTGAAATTTGTTAGACAATTGGCAAACGTATCCCTTTAAATGAATGAGTTTCTATTACCAAGTATTATTAGGTTGTCGAGTTTAAAATTTGTAAAACTAAAGTCAAAGTTTATGGATAATTTACCAACACAAAAATCCATATTATCGACACTCTTGCAATTTGAGTTTCAGCTTGTTCGGACCATTTGAATAAAAATTTGGTGGACGAGAATCTGGAAGGCTATTTTTATGGAATCTTCGAAATTGAATTTTTTTCCTATCAAAAAGGTTTTCAAATTGAGGAAGAAATGGTAGTCAGTGAACTCAAGTTCATGGAGTTTTGTCACAGCCTTAAAAGCAGTATGTGATTTTGCATTATCGTGGAGCCAGATGGGAATCGACCTGTGTAGTGTCTATCAATTTAATTTTTATGTAATTTTTATTTAATTTGACAAAATTTTCAATTGAAGTAAATAAATACCCATAAATGTAATATTCAATTATACATATTTTTAGTCCGAGATATTTAATCAAATTTGTGTTTATAATTGGGTATAGAACAATTTGGACTATCAACCAATTATGAACATAAAAAATGAAAATAATTTTTTTTGAATAATCAGAAAAAAATTGTGATAAAAAAATGATTGGACTATTTAATAAACTTTGTTAACTTATTTTTCTTAATGTGGACTATATTCGAACAACAACAACCTGTTTACCAAAGATGCTTGTTTTTCTGAGTTGCTGTGAACGATGAACAAGGTTTCATGAAGTCATAATGGATTACACCTGCGGCAGACCATCAAACACTCACCATCAGCTTCATTTAATGAATTTTGTGATTTATACTGAGTTTTGGTGCTTCATCCGTGTCAACCCAGCTTTTTGGACGTTTGCGAATATCATATTAGATCAACTTTTCATTACAAGTGACGATTCGATTCAAGAAGTGATCACATTTATAACGAGAAATCTTCATCAAGCAAGCATCCAAAGTGGCAGAGAGGAACGCAAGAAAAAAACTAACTAAATTAATGTGAGACGCGAATTCGAGATCGTGGACATTTTGAGATCATTATGTAATTTTATTTGAATGAATACCTTCTTTATAGGTCTTATAAGATTCTGAGTGGATTGTTTTCTTAATGAAAGAACATAAACAAAACGTCTCATAAACGCAAGAAAATTTTATATAAAATCAATCATTATCAGATAAAAGCATTTTGTAAATGTTTTTGACTAGAGAAACTCTTATCACACACCAGTACTTATCAAGAACAATAGATTGGCTATGAGTCCTAAAAATATTTTTATATTGAAGTAAACAAGGTTTCTTTTTAATATCATTATTTTTCAGTATATTCAGTAGGGACTTACAATAAACCAAGAATGTGTATCAAATCTTTGGAAAGACCCTTATCAAGTTTTGGATTAACGAAATAATCACAGTAAGTCCATATAAACTCAATCATTCCAGAACACTCGACTAAGAAAACTAAAGAATAGCTTGAAAATAAATTTTCTCAACATATTACCCCACTTTACTCACCTGACTACAATCCTCTTGACTATTATACGTGTGAGAGCTGTTCAAAAGATTATTAATAAAACTGTCTACAACACTAAAACTGAGGAAAAGAATCTGTCATTTATTTTAAAATTGATCTCCTAAAATGCGTCTCTTTGGGCTTCCAAGCATGCTTAGAAAGATTCAGGAAAGTGGCTTCTTAAAATAATCTCCTTTAGACCTTTCACAGCTCTACAGGAATAAACTGGCAAAACAAATTTGTACCTCAACCGCACCGAACGTGTATTTTCGAATCATGCTTTAAATTAGTTTCCTGCTCAGAAAAAAAATTTCTGTTCTAGATGAACAAAACACTTGCTGCATACACGTATAACATTCTCAAACTGTTCAACATGAATAACTCCTGTAGTACATACACATCGCGGAAACAATATCTGAAAAGGTATTGTCCTGTGAAAGAGTTAAACCACTATTTTGTATTTGATTATTGAATTTTTTAAAAATGCTTAAAAATAAAAGTTTTAGAGATATTTTTCTTGATAATTTTTCTCTACTAATTCTTTTTGCGCGTATTTACTGTATTAATATATCTTTAGTCAACTTTGAATCGATTTTATCTCATTTAAAAATTTTCATAATTAACCCAGAAAATATCTTTGTGAGATATTATAAAATTAAATTTAAATTAATTAAATAAAATATTACATAATCAACAAATTTAGAATAATTCTAAATTTGTATTATATAACTATTACGGGGTCGAGAGCAGAGTTAACTTTTGACTCTCCTTTTATTCGGTATATAACTGATGTATGTGTGTTTGTGATTTAATTTTATTAAATATATTTTAGTGCAGATCTTTTATCTTCTAACAATCTTTACAAAACTAATCAACATTTATTTTATTTTTAAAATTATTTATTATTATTTACTAATATTTACTAAAGAAATTTCATTATTATCGTTACCAATTTTAATAGTATTTTATTCTTTGTATATATATTCTTATAAAGTAAAATAAACATTTTGGTTTTGTTCTATATTAAAATTAGTCACAAATTATTTTTAATATTATTTAAAATATTCGAATACATTTATATTTTATTAAATATGTTTTAAAACTTTCTACTGCAGTGGTTCCCAACCTTTTTTCATTAGAGTACCCCTCTACCTGATTGTTTACTTAGTAAGTACCCCTAACACACACAAATAAGAAATCACTTAGTAATTTCAGACATAAATAAAAAATTGTCCCTTATACATGTGTTTAAAAAATCAGCATACGGTACTATTTCCTATCATTTAATTATTTTAATATAAGAAAATAACCATTTTCAATGTGTTTAAAGATTCATTTGAGTTTTTAGGCTAGATTTAAATTGTATTTTTCTCCATAATACTTTTTTGAGTACACCTAGGGGTACGCGTACCCCAGGTTTGGAACCGCTGTTCTATATTAGTTAAAAATAATCTTAATATTTTTATTTTTTTTATTATTTTCACTTGTATAATTTGATGTTTATCCACAAAAATAGCCTTCATAATAAGAGCAAATTAAAGTTTGTAAAAGATTTGCAGACTGTAATTTATTCCAAAGAAGGAATTTTGTTGAGGATAAATCATTTATTAATAAGTCTATTATAAACATATTAAATTCTATTAAAAAAACTTTTTCATTTATATAGTGTAAAAGTTTGTATAAACATTTCATTCAACATTCATATAAAATTGTGATCATTAAAATTTCATGAATTTCAGATCACATTCATTATAAAATGTAATAAAAAGTGTATTTATTCCATAGGCTCTTAGTCTTTTTTAAAAGTGTTTTATTTAAAAAATCTAGAAAATCTCATCGCTCATATTAGGGGGACCGGAAAAATTCAGCGATTTTCTTACATTAAAAAAAAGCAAAATATACATTATTTACCAAATTTTATTTATAAAATATAATTCCACTCGTTTCCTATAATCCTTTATCACTTGTATGGCAGCGAAAAAAAAATCCTTTTTTATAAAGGTTCTCACTTTTAGATTTGAAAAACAAAACAAACAAAGCTTTTACCTCATTTCTGTGAGCAAATCGTTTTTCTTTTAAATAGTGTTCCATCGAACGAAATAAATGATAATCCGACGTAGCTAGATCTAGAGAATAAGACGAATGGGGTAACACTTCTCATCTGCACTCAGTACTTTTTTCTCTGGTCTTCTTTGTCGAATGGGGTTTGTCGTTATCGTGTTGTAATAATACTCTGCCTCTGTTTTTCTTTTTTTTTATCAAACACAATCCACTTTTTGTCTCCCATCACCATCCGTTGTAAAAATGGGTCGGCAATAAATCTTTTTTTAAGAATGTCACACATTTTTTTTATTGTTTTCGGTTATTTAATGTAGTACCCCTACTCCCTCTCTCCGGTTTTTCCTGATTCTTTTCATGTGTTCTTGTACTGTAGACCCGGAATACCGAAATGTGTGTGCTAATTAAGATATTGTTGATTTTTGTTTCAACTCTATTTTTTCCAGTAAAACGTCAGCATTCAATTGTATGGGCCATCCAGATCGAGACTCATCATTCAGACTTTAATTTCCAGAACGAAATTTTTTAAACCAAGTTTGACAAGCGCGTAACTTCAGTTTACTGAAGTATTGTAGCAACTGTTGCCAAATTTTTTATGAAACTCATACAACATCAACACACGTAAATCTCTTTTCGATGGAAACACTTCTACCATTTTCGAATTGGAGGTGTTTAATGATATAAAATACTGAATGGCACACACAGTTTAACCAATAAAACCCACGTCCGTTCAATGCGACAACTTCGTCAAAACTGATCGAAAAGATGTTGGTATAAGAAACGATGAAACTTTCCGGTGCCTCTAATATTTTGAATGCAAGAAAAGTTATTTTATGATTTAAATAAATTAATGTGGATGATTGTAAATGAAACAGAAAGAAACTCAACAAATAGAAATACGAGACGGCTATTACCAAATTTTATATGTAATTGAAATTTAAACAATTTCAGGAAAAAATTTTATCCGATAGCTAATTTATAGCAAACTTTCCTTAGTTCCTTAGGCTACTAATAAAGGCCACTTGTTTTAATCAAAAATTGTCCTGTGACCTTCTAAGATAGTCTTTGAGCTCCCATATGAACCATACAGCTCAGGTTGGAAAGTAATTTTTGTTTCCCCAATTATTCAACTGAAGTCGGTAAAGTGATGGATCGTTTTCGAAACTCTAATTCAAAATTGCGCTGTAATACTTATGTGCTGACTGTTTACTTTAATGATTATACATTTCAGTGATTTGGTCGATAGTAAATTAAGAATCTCTTATTCACACTATAAAGACCGTATGGTATCATAAATAATTTATACTTTTGGATCATATGTGGATCCTTCAGACATCAACTATTTCCGCATAATAAATACTATGATGATCCACCTGATAATAATGATTGGTTAAGTTTTGGATCCTGTGGATCAATCGGCCATTAAAATTCTAAATAGACTTTAAAATACTAATCAATACTATAAAATAATGTATTTAAATTTATTTCGTTTTTTAATTTGCTAATATTATTTCTATGTTTTCTTCAGGTTAATTATAGTTCTGTTTCTATTTTAATTATCTTTTGCATATTCGGCCATTGTTATCTTTGCAGTTTTTTTATTCAAATAATTATGCTTTTTTTAATAAAAAAATAAATATAATAAAAAAGTATGTTACAAAGTATATTACGAGGGGCATCCCAAAAGTTCGTGGTAAAATTCAAACCACTGTGGTTACATATGTATGTGGTTAAATTACCTGCTGCCTTGTTTGTGTGATATTGTAGATGTCAACCTATTAGAAAATAGGATAAACAGGATTGTCTGACTATATGTATAAATATAGTTAACTCTTTTATAAATTTCTCATTTTCTTCTGTTTGATTTACCCGAGGGGACAGACAAATGATCCTCTCCAAGCAGTTCAATATAAACAAGTCGGCTCAAAGAAAAACGTTCAAAGAAAATCTCCTCTGAAATTCAAAAGAATTTGTACCGTAAATCAGATAATTTGATTCAGATATCGATCGAAAAGACAAAAGACACAATCGATTCTTTCGTCACAAACGATTCAATGAATCCATTGGAAGACACAGAAACCGCAATTTCATTCACCCACGAACTTCAAAAAATTGACCAGACAAAAAAATCAATAATCTATTAAAAAAAGTTAATCAATTGATCAGAGGAACAATGGAAATATAACCGATCTTCAATTAATCGATATTTTGCCTGAAGTTGATTTAAATAAAATTGGAGAAATCGATCATGAAAAATTTTACAATCTATGAGCTCCCAAAAAGCTGGAGCGGTGTTTAAAGTCTTTTGTAATAATTATTTTGGCTTTTGTTTTTGGTGGTATTTTTAAAAACAAATAAAAAATTTTTAAAAAAAGAAAAAAAGAAATCGCTAAGATGGCTAAAACAAATTAAAAAAAAACATGAAAATTTGTTAAAAAAAGGCCGTTTTGATTAGTTAGGGATTTTTGTAATTTTTTATAAAATCGATTTGTTTAAATCGAATATTGTATGAAAATTGGTGCGAAAAATTTTTTATTGTAAATTGCGGCCATTGTTTGTTTTTGAAAATAAATCTTAGTTATAACTGTTTCGCAAATTGAATTGATAATGCTCAGTGAAAATATAATGGTTTTTAGAGATCTATCGAAATCCAATAATTTAGATTATTATCACGAAATCGAAAATTACAAATCGAAATTGAAAAAAAGTGCAAATTGCAACACGAAACTCGAATTTAAAATAACCGATATTAAAGAACCATTTAAGAAAGAATCTATCAAATTCAATGAGGAATTGATGCGTCAGAGAGACAAGTACAACAGATTGTTCGAGAGTCATCGGCCCATCAGCAGACTTAACTACGATGAAATATTAAGACAATTACAAATCGAATCGGATGAAATCAAAAAGCGATTGGATTTGGAGGTCGATGAGTTCGAATTGAAGAAAAGAGAGCAGGGTGAGCTTCGATCCTTTTCCCCTGCGTGCCGCAGGTCACCCCCAGCCCCGGGACGCCCCCACCACTCTGCGCCCGCTCTAACACCAACATATTCTATTTCAAAATTGTTCTGTTGATGAAATTGTTATTAGAATCAATTTCATTTTTTTGTTCTGATTTTAAAGACATATATTAGTCAACAGAGAACAATTTATCAATATGTAAGATTCTAAAATGTATTTGAAATGTTTTTATACGACGGGTAGTCGTTTATTTTCTGTGGAAAGAAGGTATATTGCTAGCTAACACTACGCAATGTTTATCCTGCTGCAGTCATGCGCCAAGATGCCGTCTACAAGTAGTTGCAAAGATTTGAGAATGTTCGACAATCGTTGGAGGATGACTCCATGAGCAGCCGACCAATAATCTCATCAACTGTGGAAAGGCAAAAGCAATAGAGCACATCAATGACGGAGATCGTCGTTTCACTTTTAAGGATATTTCGGTCCTTACCAATATGCCTTTACGTTCTGTACACTGTATCATGACCATAGAGCTCAAAATAAAAAAACTTTTTGCGAGATGAGTGTCATGACATCTTACTGATGTCATGAAGTACGATATTCTGACAGCTTGCTAATAACTGCTGCAAATGGTGGATAACCTTGGCGAGGAGTTTTGGGCAAGAATTGTTACAGTTAACGAGATCTGACTACCGTTCTACCTTCTTGAGACAAATGAGCAGTCGAAGCAATGGTGCCAGCTGAGAGAAAAGACACCTGTCAAAGCCAAATCTGTCCCCTCTGTCGGCAAGGTCATGATCACAGTATTTTGGGATTGTTACTGAATTATTTTAATTGATTATCTCCTGAAAGAAGTTACAATCAACAGTAACTACTACAGAAACTTTTTGCAAAACGATCTTCGTCAAACTCTAAAAAACAAACGTCGTGGGAAATTATCCACATAACCTCTTCTGCAACAGCACAATGTAAATCCCCTTACCGCGAATCTGACAGTGGATATCAACAAGTTCAAATAGCATTTACTCCCTTATCCTCCGTATTTTACCACACCTCGCGCCAAGCGATTGCCACCTATTTCCCGTGCTCAAGAAGCCGCTGGGCATTCGGAATCTAAAGGAGTGATGGGAGAAGTGCGTGAACGTACGAGGTGACTTTATTGAGAAATTCACAGATGATTCTGATGATGTTTAATATGTTAAAATATAATGATAAGGTTTTAGTTTTATTTTTCTACGAACTTTTCGGATGTCCCTCGTATTTATGATTTATTTTTACAGGAACAAAACTCAATGATATTTTCTCGAATTATTATAATCTAAAAGAACGTTATCTCTAAATCTTTTTCAGTTAAAATTTATTATAAATCAGGTAAAATTACTTATTAGAATAGACCGATATGATATTTAATCGCTAGGGAATCTCAAACACAGAGAAAACAACATTTGAATAGTTCATGGGAATTGAGCATTTCGATAAAATAAGGTCAACTTTTTATAAGCAATATCAAAATATAAAAATTATTTATAAATCATTTCATGTAACAAATTGTTATCTATGGCAAACTATTGAACATTACATGTATAAAAAGTATTCAAGATTTATTTTTCATTAAAAATATTTTCTTTCTAAAATGCCTAAAAACCTTATATAATAATGATGAAGAAACAGTAATTTTATGAAATTAAAAATAATATGTATAACTTGTATATTATCACTGAAACTTTTGGGGTTCAATTTAGCTGTTGTGATCACATTTTATCTTTATTATGATGTAGAAGTTCGATTATGTTATTTAGCGATTAGTGCATGAGATCCTATAAGAATCTTTATATTTATATTAAATCGTAATATGAAATTGATCAATGAACATAATACGTTTACATTTGTGACTATTTAGAGTTATGTTAATGTTGAGAGTTGAATAGTTCCTTGTTCAATGTTTATCAGATCAAATTTAGGTAAGAAGGGAAAGAAGAAACCAAAAAGTCTTCTTCCGCCTCCACCGCCAGTTGGACCTCAGATAGAGAAAATTCGTTTGGCCGATAATGGTATTGATCAAATGGGAAGAGGAGGCAATTTTGCTCCTATGCGTTGCATGCAATTATTTAAAACGTAAGATATGAAATTAATGTTAGTGTAAATTTTTTTGAACATTATCGTTCTTTATAATTTGAGTAATAAGCAACTATTTTTAAGAAAGATCCAAATTGAAAATCAAATCATGTAAGCGTTCCATAGTCTAAGAAAATATTACCAAACTTTGTAGTTTTTAGGAACATTGAGACAATTTTCATTTGAATTTTATTATTATCACATTTAGAGTCATCACAACTCTCAGAAGATCGTTCATCGTTTGACATCGCTCTAATTGGTTGTTTTATTTCTATTTTTAATCATGATTATTTGAACAATTTTTCTAAGTTAGTTTTTAAAATATTTAACTTCTAAGAAAATATTAATTAAAAATACATTTAATTTAAATTTTATTAAAAAATATTAAACTTAATTTTATTGGTTAATTTTAAAAATTATAAACTTATCAAATTATTATTTTAATTGTGTTCGAATAGTCAATCACTTTAAATATAAAAAATACCAATTTTCATCTTGGTAGGAGAATCACCATTCTAAATTCAACATATTCAAATCAACACACATCATCAATACGTTCACAAATTCATACAATTTTCCTCACAGTAGTGACCCACTGAAAATCCAATCATACATGTAATAAAATATTTATCATATACATATACATTTTCTTTTTTGTTATTTTTTTATTTGTTAAAATAATTTGATTGAATTTCTTTCTTCTTTTCTCGATATGTCACTAAAGGACCTTTATTAAGTGACTCAAAGGAAGATGAAACAAAAACAAATAGAAATTTTACATATAAATACTTAATCAAGGTGAAATTTTCAAATTTTTCATTCAGACAAATCACATGAAAACGTTTACTGTTTTTATCTTTATTTCTGATCCTTTTGAGAAGAAACTGATAGTATTTCAAAATCCTTCCCATAATTATGAATCAAAATCCACTTATTCCAATAATTATCTACAAAATTATTAATTCTCTGAAGACTCAAATAACCATTTTCTCATAGATTTCGTCGCTTTGATCGATTTATTGAGCCCAATAATCACCCTGTCAGATCTAACTTATCAATTGTACTATCCGATATATCAGTCATCAATATTTTTCTAAGGATACTTAGAGAAATAAATGGTAAATATTTAATTCCTTCTCCATTTTGAATAAATTTCCATTTTTTAATTGTGATTCGTAAACTTTTTTCTCCTTCTGTACCGGCTATTTTTATTAAATTATTTATATACACTCTATTCTTTATTATCCGTTCCTGAAAATTATCGCATACAAAAAGATACAATTTACATGCAAATATCAAGTTCGTTCCAATGTTAGTAAATATTCGCGTAAAAAAAGACTTCAATTCTACGAATAATTTCGATTTTATTTTCATATTGATTCCAAAAAAATATAAAGGATAAAAAGGCAAGAAGAACAAAAGTTTGAAATTCGAAATGGTCTTATTCAGGTGTACATATTTTTATTTATAACAAAAAAATGTTTTGATTAATTACTGTCATCCGAACTATGAATCATTCTTTGGCGCTTGCTTAGTATGCCATTATTAATATCGCTAGAAGATGTGTCAGAGTTTGTATTATCTTGTGTTAACTGATGCACTAACGGTCTCTTATTTTTCACAATATATTCCCTAATATGTCTTTGTTTGTACACTTTATCTCCACTAAATCTTTATGAAGTTCTTTGTATTTTAGTATATAGAGCTGTAAATATTTTTGAAATTGTCACTCACGTTCTGATTCAGTATCGTGTTCCATAAAAAAGTTTATAGTTTTTTAAGCAATTTTCAATCTGTCATCAATCGTTTCCACTGTCATTGGCAATTCAACTGTATTTGATTTTCCCCTATTTCAATTAAGTCTTTGTCTTCTAGTAACCGGTCGAAAAGAATTCCGTCAACATCTTCCCGTGTCATATCAGAAATAAATTCTCCATTCATAGCATGTGCCAAATGAATGATTTTTGAATAGTTTGCTGAATCAGTAGATTTATCATTTGTAAGGCATTCCAGTCAAAGATTTCCCCAGCATGAGTTCAAAGTAGAAAGTCTTATTTCCGAAATTGCTGATGATACGTAGCAGATGCAGTCTTGAATAGAAAAATTCTTCCAAGCTTCAGTAAAATTTAACTCCTGATTTTCTTCTAGCTGTTTTTAAAAAGCACTGAAAAGATTTCTTGAGGTAGTACATATTGAAATGGGGATATAATTCCTTGATCCATTTTTTGAATAATAGATGTAATATTTGGTGCAAGGAATACTACCTTTACTTTGGAACCCACCCGTATCGGATAACCAGGAACATTATGAAATATAAGAACGGCTTTAAGGGGTCGCTTCTTCTTTTTTAAATAACGTTCCACCTCGGTTACAAAGCTTTTTCTCAAATCTATCTTTAAATATAACAGCTGTAACCCAAGACTTTGTATTGGCCTTCCAATGAACAAGTAAGTTACTTATATTTTTTCCTGTTAGTGCTCGAGGTCTCAAGTTTTTGTTTATAAGCAATAGCTTAATCATACGATCACCAGAAGCATTGCTAAAAAGTAAAAATTACACACTATACTGTGCAGTTTTAAAGCCTCGTGCTGATTTTTTTGGGTTTTCAAAGATCATTTCTTTTTGGTAACTTTTTCTTTAAAGAGTCCTGTTTCGTCGGATTTTAAAACATGATCCGCTGGAATAATCATCCTCTTGAATAATCTTTCGAAATTTTCGATGATATTCTTGAGCAGCTGAAGCAATTTCACCCGTAGCTTTTAAATTATTGAAATTATGTCTAATTATTTCAAATTGACGACATTTTCTATCGGTTTTTACGATTAGTTTCACATCGGGAAGATTTGTTAATCGCTTTTGATTTGTCGGAGAAAATAATTCCCTGAGAAAATGCTAATTTCAATTACTAATTATATTCAAAAATTGAAAACTCGTGTTTTAATCACAACTGTTTATTTTTAATTGACATTCAAACTTTTACTAATTTACAATCATATTATTTAAACAAATTACATTTTGCGAATTTTCCAGATACCAACATTAATTACAATTTAAAACTTTTTTAACAAAAAAATTGCAATAAATTTTATAAATATATATATAAAGATTTTTTTTCTACTTTTAATAAAAAAAATTATATATATATGATCAATTCGTAACAGCGTTTCCATAAAATTCATGATAGCTGTTTAAAAAAAGGTTTTCGATTATTGAATGACCTTTTGGAACGAGTTCATAGTTAACTAGTTTCTCAAAATTCAACCAGATATACAGCATAAGCTTCTTTTAAAAATTAGATCTTTGAGTAACCGAAACTGCTAGTTGGCCATTTATTATTCTTGTAGGGATTACTAAAATAAATAAATATTTCATCCAGAATCACAATCATGCTGAGGAGTGACAATGAGCTGTTTATACAACGTAGAGCTTGTGCTGGAATAAATTCGTGCCAAATTTCTTAATAGCTTTTATTTAAGAGACAATGTTACTAAAGATTTGGATAAATGGTGGAATAATAAAAGTTAATTGATTCTAACAATCTGCGTTTTTAAGGTTTCCAGCTGGGTGTAACTTAAGAAAATGTGTGTACAGTATAAGATAGCATTGTGTGTATTTTTTCAATACAAGAGCTAATCAAGCATACAATTATAAATGAACTTGTGAAGGAGCGTGTATGTGCGAGAGGGAGAGAGAGTGGAAGTAATAGCATGCGTGTATTTTTTAATGAACCCATGCTTTACCTATAAACAGCCAAATTTTTGGGTGTACATCTACAAAAGTTGGGTGTACATTGTACACCCAAAATGGCCTTGAAAACCCTGGTTGATTGGTTAGTTTTTCACCTGTTTATTGCAGAACATTGTTGTCCACAGTCAGTGGGGATCTGAAGGTGGACTTTTCTGTCAAGCTTGTGTAACTTTCATCAAAGACTTTGAACCATTCTATAGCTGTAATCTTGCTTTCTGTTGTGCTTATTAATTATTTTTATAAGTTATTTTTTGCACAAGTGATGAACTCGAAAGTAGGGGGAAAATGGGCATTCGACACACAACCCCCCCCCCTCGGGGGGGGTCGTAACTAGTTACCGTGGTTGCC
>MQRK01172019.1:10875-30959 GCA_001938485.1 Girardia tigrina
ATCTCTATTCAAACAATGATGAAATAAGAACCATTCTGAAATCAAAAATGGCCTTAGCGTTTGTTCCTGTGGATGATGTTTTCACTGCCTTTTTTGTTTTACTTGATCTTTCCAATGATTATCCAGAACTCGATGATGTCTATGCATATTTTGAGGATACATATATTGACCGTGCTCATGAAGAACGAAAATTACGTCCTCGATATTCAATTCAGTGTTGGAATGTATATGACGGCGTTATTTCTTATCTACCAAGCACAAACAATGCAATAGAAGGTTGGCATCGTGCGTTTCAAAATTCTATCGCTTGCAATCACCCAACTGTTTATAGTTTGATAAATCAATTTCGTACTGAACAAGATTTTGTTGAACTAATTTTGCAGCGCATTAAAATTCTCTTTAGAATAAAAGAATTCCCACAATTCTCATCGCAAATTTATGCCAAAGTAAGTGAGAGGATTGAACGTGTCGTTGAGCAATACAATAATTTACCAATATTAGATTATCTTAGAGGCGTTGCTCTTAATTTAAACTTTTTGGATTAAAGTATATATTTACTATTCCGTTATTTTAATATATCAGTTTAATGTTTTTGTATCTTTCTTCTATTTACACATCATTTTTTTTGGTGTGTTATTCATTTGTTCTAGAATGTTTTTTGAATTTTTTAAATTAGGAATTTACTAATTTTTCGTATGTTGTTTGTTTATTTTTTACATTAAAAAGAATAATTAAATGTAATGTCGATCTGAAATTTTCTATTCATTTATGTTTTAAAATGAAACCTGTGTATTGTTGTTGTTTTATCATTGTTTTATCATAACATAATTAAAAAATTTTATTCATATTTTAGATGACATTGTTCACTTATTGACAATTTTGTTGTAAATTTTCCGCGGTAAAGTCGTCCGTGGTAAAGTCAAACATAAAAATTCACTTAAGACGTTTGAAGATGACGAAAAGATCGATCAACTTAATTTACTTAATAAAACGTTAAAAAATTATTTTCCAAAACTTTTACTCGTTAAATTTTAATTCAAAAGTTTGATATTTTTTAATATTTTTAATATATTTTTAATATATTATTTAATATTTTTTAATATTAAGATAAAAATGTTATATAAGGTTTATAATGTTTGATATTATAATGTTTCCAATGTTTTATAAATGGAAATTTCAAAAATAAATGCGTAAATAGTTTTCTAAGTTAAAGTCCAAAATTTATTTAATGATCTCTAATTAAAATTTTAAATTGGAACGGAGTATACTTTATATACTTTTAAAAACTAAAAAATTATTGAACAACTAAAACTGGGAATTTCGAGTGGCTCAATTGATATGATTAAGAAAACTATTAATTCGAATCTGATAACCCGTGCAAATGAGTCCAAACTGAACAAACGGAAAAATCAGTCGTAAAAATTCAAATAAATTTTTTATGTCCAAAAAAATTATATTCTTTTTAGTTTTTTATTCGTATATTTTAGTTTTGTTGTAAAATAAATTCATGACATGTTGGTTTTATCGTAAATACATATATATAAATATTAGATATGTTTCGATGTTTCATGCATCATCATCAGCAATATTTAAAAATTTGAATATTTGAATTTTCGTATTAATTAAATAATATGATTTTAAAATTTTATTATATGACAATAATTTATAATTTTATTAAGTGACAATTAAATTTATATACCAGATTAATTTGTTTTCGATTCATTTGATAGGACCATTGGTTATGTTGTAAAAATAAAACCTATTCCATTTCAGAAGATAAGTTTTATCTATCACATTAATAATTTGTAAAATATTTCAATATTGATTTGAATGTTTTAATTTTTAATGGAAGATTTTCATATTTATATATTTTTAAAGGCTTTATTGGAGAATAATGTCAAAATTTTTATTATTTAATTTAAATATTTTATAATTAAAACGGTTATTACTAATCGATTCTGAATTTTAATGAATAGGTTGTAATGTCTTATTAAGAATAATTCACAGAATCGCACTCATAATGCGAGTCAAAGCTATTCTGCACCGGTGTACAAACTCGTACATTGGAGAGACAAATCGTCATTTCAAAACCAAATTATTGACCATTCATAATCGATTCGACCGAGAAGGATGCTTAATTATTTGGATGAGTGGTAAGAATACAATCTCTTCTGTTTTAAAGGATGAGTTTTCTGTTTTATATTAGGGCTTTTTGATTATTTTTCAAAACTATCTAGTTAGAGTTTACAAGACTGAACAACATGTTTGTAAACAGGGTTTCCCATTTAAAACTTGAATTTTCATATTAAAGTATTTCTTTTTCAAGGAATAAGATATTATTAAATTAAAGCTTAATATTATTTTTATTAATATTTTTTCATTTTTATTTATTTTAAAAATTTGTCGCTTATCGCGAAAATGCAAATTTTCTAAACAGAGCAACAAATTTTCATTGTACAAGAAAATATTCGATACAGTGAATGAGAATCTACAACAATACGAAGCTACAAAACACATTTTTGGTGAATGCCGATATTAATGTTTCGCAAGTAATTAATATTTTTGTCAAATGGAGAGTATCTAGGACTATTTTGGTGTTACTAAGAGAGGGGACGCAGACTGCTTTGACGCTGGAAAACGTAGAAAGAATGGGGGATAATATTGAGCAACAATAAAGAAATTCAAAATTATTACTAGTGGAAACAAATATTTTATGGAAATTAGTTGATAGAATTAGTTTGAGTCCATATAAAATCTAGTTGATGCAACAGAGACAAATGTTCATTTATTTTTACAAATATAATATTGATAAAGATGGAGAGGAATAACAATGATACCAACAAAATGTAGTTCAGCAATGAAGAGCACTTCTACCTTTTTTTCAAGAGTTAGGGTTATGAAACCAAATGAAGTATAAGTTTGAGCAGCAATAACAGTTGATGGAATGATTTGTCCATAGATCTTTGATGGGACATGAACAAGTAGCATCTGTTCAATATTATTGAGTGCATTATATTATTGATTCAATATTATTATTCGAGAGTCTACTAAATTAGGTAAGCTTTACAACTGTTGTTTTGTACAGGATAGAGCACGACCCTATCAAAATGCACAAATTTTAGTATTCTTTAAGAACATTCTCATAAACTTGTATTCACTATAGGTAGACTTGAGTGACCTCCGTAATCTCAAGTTGTCAGTCTAAATGATTTCTTCTCCAGGGTTATCTACTTAAATGATTTATAAGGATGATCCAAAAACTTTATCATAACTTAAAAAACTAAAAGAAGATAAATTCAATCATTTTTTACAAGCTGCTTCAAAATGTTATAGCGTCATGTAATTGTCTTTAATGGTAAACACTTCAAAAAAAAATTAAATAAAAACTTTTTTAGTACTTTAATACAAGTTTCATAATTTTACTTGTGGCTGCTTTATTATAAAAAATGTTTTACTTTTATAGTTAACTTTATAAATAACACGGGAAAAACGAAGCACCGTGTTTTATAAATCAGTTATTATAACTTTAAGTGGCAAAAAAGAACTGCTCCAAGATTTAAAACACTGAAAATTTAGGAGTCCTTTAAAAAAACATGCTCGTTTATTTTTATTTTTGTATTTTCGTTTTTTAGATACTTTTAGATGAAAAAAAATATTAAGTATCATTTAAAGAGCCATATCGTGTAAAATGATTTTATATTGAATTATAAATATTTTATGATGTAAACATCTTAATGGAATATTTAAAAACAAACAAAATCTGAATGTAACTATCTACTTTTCCATAGAATATACCATTATATTATATATTCTATAGTGTCATTCATTTTTACAAAAATGTTTCCCTCGGTATGGGAGCACCTTGAGATTTTGAGTCTTTAGATATGTGCTTCATATAAATAGCTAATTAAACGATACTGAAACTTTCGACATTATTTTTATTAATTATCGAATTTAATATGTGCATCTTTTGTTCAGTTAACACCAATCATTTTCGAAAATCATTATTTTCAACTCAGGGTCCCTTCTCATAACCCTTATATTCAAACATTTGAAGTTATCTACTTATTTAAACTTAAAATTGATTTCAGCAAACGTTTAATTAATGTTAATAAATTTGAATAATTTGAAATACAATTGGAAACAAATCAAATAAAATATTTAGAGCCAATTAAGTTTATTAAATTCGACGGTTTAACCGTCATCGTCAGTAAAAATAATTCTTTTTATCGAAAGTTAATTATACAGCGCAGTTAGTAACCATGTAATCATTTATATTATTTATATATATTTATTAAAGATATTACTTTATATATATATATATATATATATATATATAGCATTATTAATTTAAGAATTATTGGGAGACAGTGACATGTGACGCGTTACATATAAGATCTTTGTTTCCTAAAATTACCGTTAAAACTCCATTCTCTACAACTTTGTTGGGAGTTCTTATATAATGTACAAATGAACTTAAAAATAAAATATATTTATAGACAATATATTTCGACGGATCTACCGCCATCTTCAGGTCACTAATTAATAATCAATTCACCTGTATATAAATACAAAAATGATCATTGTGTAATCGATTGCATGAAATCATACTAATCAAAAATTCTCAATAAGCTGGTTGAGTTTTTCTTTCTTTTAGCTTATGCTGATGATATATTTCTAGTTTTTAAAAATCAGGCTGATGTACTTCCATTTTAAAATTCTATGAATTCGTTATATCCAAATGTTACTTTTACAGTTGAAAATGAAACGAATGGAGTCTTACCTTTTCTGGATCATTTTATTGAAAGCAAATGTCTTAGTTACGAGACAAGAATTTATAGGAAGAAAACTGATACAGCTTTATATACTTCACTGGACAGTTTCTGTGAACCGAAGTATAAAGGAAACATGAGTAGAAGCTTTATTTATCGCTCCTGGTCGTTGTCTTCCACTTTTGTTAAATCTATTGAAAGTGTTAATAAACTAAGTTTGTTAATAAACTAAACTAATAAGTTTGTTAAATCAAAATGGTTTTTCTAAATGTTTTCTGGAAAAATTAAGAGAAAACTGTGAATAAAATACTTTTGAAAGAAAGTTTCACAAATCAGAGTTTATCTTCTCCTGATGGATCTAAGGAAGAAATCGAAGTTTCATTAGATATGAATAATATGCCTAAATATTGTTTAATTGTACCTTATTCTGAAGGATTTAAAACCTTTAAAACTGCATTGTTAAAAGCAACTAACAATAAATTTAATTTAAAAATTATATCACGATCTCATAAAATTCAAAATATGTTCAGTAATTCTATGTTCTATTACACCTTTAACACTTTTTTCTGATATTGTTTTCATGAATAAACATGTAATGGGTGCGATGCCACAATTAGTGGAGAGACTGTCCGTAATCCCTGTAAACGAATTCAAGAACATGGTCGAAAATAGAGTAAGAGTAATATTTCAGAATATACGAAAAATGTAAATGTAATGTTAATATTGATAATTTCAAAATTATGTGTAAGCATTTTGATAGTTATTGGGAGAGTGTCGTGTGAAGCATTGTTAATTAGGTCACGTTGCCCTAAAATCAATGTTCGATCGGTTGTCTCAACGAGCTTAATGAGAATTTGGGATTAACGTTATTTCATGTAATCGATTACATAATTGTCATTTTTTTATTTATATATAGCTGAATCAATTATTAATCAGTGACCTTAAGAAGAGAGATGATCCGTCGAAATATATTGCCAATAAATATTTTTTTTAATGGATGAGCTTTGTTGTTCATAGACAATTATCATCCGGATTTCATGTTATCAAAAATGATGTATTGATTTCATAATCGCTAACTGCACTATATATGTAAATTTTGGTTGAAAAAATCATTTGTTCTGACAATGACGGTTAAACCGTCGAAAATAATAAACTTTAATCGGCTTCAAAATGTCAATAAATGTTCATTTAAGTATCAATAAGGATTTTTTTCAATTTATGGAAAAAAATTATCTTTTAAAATATAAAATAAAAAATTTATAAACAGGAAATAGTAAAATATAAATTTAATCAAAAATAATTAAATTTGAATAATTTTAAAATTTCCTTTAATGAAATAAAGAAATTATATTTACAATATATCATGAAAAAAATTCCTAAAAAAAATTAAAAATAAAAAAGCAAAAAAATGTAAATTCTATTGCAAAAAAAAGAAAAAAAAATCAAACATAATCAGAACTTCAAAGCTTCTCAATCAAAAATATTCCCAGAAATGGATAATTATATAAATAAATCTGTGTATATTGTGAGCACATCGCAATATAGAATCGAGTTAACTTCACATCAAAGAATCGTCGACCGAATCATTTTTATTTGTGTAGACAAGACATTCTGATTTACTGATGACATCTGGGTTAACTAAATTTTATTCTTTGATCTTGAACTGAATATTTAAATAAAACTCAAATAGCGATGAAATGTAAAGGATATCTGTTCAAATTTTAAATGATGACAAGATATAAATCAGCAGATCAAAAATTTAAATTTTAATACTTCTTATTTGATCTAGTTCTGGTCTTTGGTTTTCTAACATCCTATGTTAGAATTTCTACATGTATCTTCAACTATTCCTATTAGAGAAAAAATGCAGGTTGAAATAAAATTCCGTATAGAATAAACTTTGTTAATCAAAATAAAAACTTGTAAGTTTATTTTAAAAATAATGGCATTTTTTAATAAACAAAAGGAACACCATTTGAAAATATATATTAATGATAATGTATGTCGACGGTTTTACTATCATCTTCAGATCACTGATAATCACTGGTATATAAGCAGTAAAAAGCTAATCATCAGTGATCTAAAGATTAAGGTTAAACCGTCGAAATAAATCGCCTGTATTTTTACTTTCAGTAAAGAAAATAAAATTCTCAGAACTTTTAAATTGAATTTTCAGTATTTAAAAAAAACCAATTCGTCTATTTCACCGTATATACTACAATGTCCGGATATTAAAGTATGATTAGTATAATGATTGAAACTTCGCCCTTTATGATAATTACAAAAATATTATGTCAAAGAAAGAATAGTGCACATAGTGATGCCGCTCAGAAAAATGCTCAGTGCTGTTTAACCATTTCGTTATTAGGAACGTATGTATACGTTTTTGCATTTATGAGTCGAGAAACCGAGGAATGTATATTTTCGATTAATGTTTTGACAGAGTTTAGAAACATTTTTACTTGTTCTTTTTAAATACTGAGAATTAAATTTAAATTATTGAAAAATCAATTTTTAAAATACTCGGAGTTACTTATGGTTACAAAGCATCAGTACATTAAATGTAAGCAGGTCATTTGTGAGAAATTAGTTTGGGCGTTGTCAGACAGAAGAATTGGGTCTTTTTGATTAGTCAATGCTGATACTTTCGACAATTTTATTAGTACTTCCCTGCTGTTTTGCATTTATGTTGTAAATCACCAAACAGCTACCCTTGCCTTTTTCTAAAACAATTTCCTTTTGGTAAGTGTTTTACTGCTAGTGTATAATTATATTTTTATCAATTTAATAATCATATGTGTATTCAAATATCAACATGTGATTATATTTAATTTAATTTTAATTATAAATGATTTAATTTTTTGTTCAAACAGTTATTGAGGATATAAAAAATGAGGATAGGAAAAAAGATGAAGAAATCCATAATAACTTTATTTCAACTTTATTGAAAGTATTTTCATGATTTAAATGGCATAATGATTACATAAACATTGCTTTGATGTATAAACGCGAGTATATCCTTGTTAATTCAGTCTGATGATGACGAAATTAATAACAATATCCGTCGAAATTAATAACAATATATTTTAACGAAAATTTTTTGTGTTTTAAAAATTCGTTATCGTCATTTTTTAACACGTTGACTGCCGTGTGTATCAAAACTGATATACACTTGTTGCGCTCAGTGTACCGCGTGTATCATTTTGTATACACAAAAAATTATTTTTGTTCTGTACGTGTGTATCTTACCAGAGCACGTTTAGCAGAGCTTTCTTAGGGCAGTTGGTTGGTGTGGCGTGAAGTAACACACATAGAAACTTAGCCTTTTTCAAATATTACCCGCGGCAGTCAACGTGTTAAATATTTATATGAATCAAATCCATAATAACATCGTACTTATTGTTAAATTTCAAATTTTTTATAATTAAAAAAATACTTATTTAAAATTTTTTTAATGATTTTTGATCCGCAAAAAATAAATTTTTTGAGAAATCAGTTGAATAAAATCTGAGGAATACGAAAGGTCTACAATTTGATATCCTACAAACAAGTGAAGGAAATTATAAATTTATCTAAATTTAAAAGAAAGATATGAAACAAATCTCCTACGCCCTAAAACTATTAATTTACAATATTGTTGATAGTGTTCTGTTTACGATTCACGATAACATTTTCCAAGCTAAATCATAGACTATTTGTTTTGCTATCCATTAAGGTTCTTGATCATTGGTTACATTGTAAAACTAGACCTCTTTTGTTCCAAAAATTTATGTTCTACAGAAGGTCTTTGATTTATATTGCGAGCAGCAGTTCTATAAATCATTATTGATAAAACATTACAGCCCATTAATAAATATTCAGAAATTTTAAAGTTTAAACTTATTCAAGATGAAGTACAAAAGTTAGAAACGTGTTCAATCATCACTTTGAAAAAAAGTGTAAAGTAATTTTTTGTCATATATATATATATATATATATATATATATATATATAATATAAAATCAAAATATAAATTTTTTATCCTTGAAAGTAAATCAATAAATGTAGTATCAGAAAAGTAAGTTGAATGAGGAAACAATTAAAAGTGTTTTCTACATTTACATTAGGAAATTGAAGTGGTTTCTAACGAATTTTCGATGAGTATTTATTGTAAATAGTAGATGAGCTTCTAGGGATACCAACTAAACTCTTCAGTGATAACATTCAACTTCTCATTAAAATAATTTATAATTATTCTTAAATGAATTAGAATAATAATTGAAATGAATAGAAAAGTGTTGCCAATAAATTAAGGATGCGATATTTTCTAGATTCTAGTTGTCGAAACATCAGTTGGACCCACTTTTGGAACAAAACTCTGGATTTCATAAAAAGGTTTTTATAAATGTTGTTTAAAAATTTATATATTTCTATTATATAACATTTTTATAATAATTTTTAGATATTAAAATTCAAATATATATATATATATATATATATATATATATATATATAAGGTTATGGTGACAGTTTGGTGGTGTGATGCTGGAATCATCCACTATAGTTTCTTGAATCCAGATGAAACAATCACAGCGGAGAGGTACTGTCATGAAATTGATGAAATGCATTAAAAAAATGAAAACCCTTTGTCCGGGATTGGTCAATCGAAAAAGTCCCATCCTTCTTCATGATAACGTTAGACATCCTATTTCAAAAGTGATTCTTCAAAAGCTTAATGAGTTGGGCTATGAGACCCTGCCTCATCCACCATATTAACCAGACCTCTCACCAACGGACTTCTACTTTTTCAGGCATTTGTATAACTTCCTACGTGAAAAAAATTTCAAAAACCAAAATGATGCTCAAAATGCCTTTCAAGAATTCGTCGCTTCGAGAACCGATGCATTTTATGCTGATGGAATAAAACAACTTGTTTCTCGTTGGCAAAAATTGATGCCAACGGTTCATACTTTGATTAATATACTTTTGTTTCTGTGAATTTGCACGTCTTTGGAGTTTGCGTCCCAAAACCGCCATTATTTTTCGACCAAACTAATATTTTGCATGCTTTCAATCAAATATCAACTTTCGACCCTTATTCTGGTCAATGTAGAAAACCTTCTATACTGGTACGTCTTCCTTGCGGCCTCACATTTAGAACATTTTTATCGAATCTCAGAATGTTCACAATATCCCTTCCTGTGGCAATTTACATCAACATCTTTGACTTCTTTTAATTTTGAATTTCGCGATGTATGACTTACGTCATTGTGGTATTTTTGTGTATTTGTATTTCAAATCTGTAATTAATTGAATTCAAAATCCCAGTTAACATTTTTTTATTAAAAAAAGGAAACAGGTGTTCCCAATAATATTAAATTTTTTATTTTTAGTGGGGTTATTACGAGAAGAGATATATTTCTATGTAGATTATAGAAATCTATAAGGTTACGATTATACTCTCGAAATTTGAGTAAAAATAAAAATTTATTTTAGTGAGAATAGTTAAAAAATCAAATAAAAACAAATTAATCAATTTTAAATAATTAAATAAATTAATTTCAAAATGACATTTGGGAGTATTAAAAATTGATTATCATTTGACAAATTAGCAAAATGCAATATGATTTTAAAATATAAAATTAAATATCAATTTAAAAATTTTCTTATTGCAAACAGAAAATTTGAAAAATTTTGTGAATAAATGGAAATTTGTTGTAATAAATGCAAAAAAAACTATTGTCGATGTTGCCCGTTGAATTTAATGCGTCGAAATGAATGTTTGCAAGACTTATCTGTTTATCAGTTCGTTGTAGGACTGTTTCAAGACCACCTCTTCAATGCTTTTAAGATTCTGGGATGTGGAGATAAATCTGTCAACTTAAGTATGGAATGATGTACTGATTAAAATTTTGTTTATCGTTTTTGAATTATTTATTTTCAATTTAATTAAATACTTATTTTTTCTCGTATATTATATTTCTTATTTTTTACAATAAATCATTGATGTCTTAAATGAAAATATTTAGTTATTTTTATCCACTAATTTACTAAAAAATTAAAAAAATATGTAACTTCTAATAAAATTGTTTATATTTCGAGGATATTTGGATATTATCGAAGTATTAATGAGACTTCTTCCAAACAATTTGAAATTTGTTCCAAGTAGAAACTAACCAAAATTATTTCAAACAGTAATTTTATATATTTTAGAGTTGAAAACATAAAATCATGTCACTAATTGAAAACTGAAAATAAAAAGATAAAATTTTAAATAAATTGTAGAAAATTTTTGTAAAATGATTTTCAAGTAGAATATTTTTGGAAATTTCAATTATTTTCAGAAAAACTTATTGTATATTTTAAATAAAATAAAATAAGATTTTAAAAATAAGTAAAGATTTTTAAATAATTTTTAATAAAAAATAAAGTGGTATTTGTAAATGGAATAAAATTTTGGAAAATTAATTATGGAAACTGATCAAAGTGTTATCAAACTTTCGTTTATTCTCTTAACAATATATCAAAAATAACAAAAGAACAGAAAAAGATTACGAAGAAAATATCCCCTCTAATCAAAGTTTATTGACAGAAATGTGTAAAGAGTTTGTTAATTTTTATAAATTTATTAAAGAGAACTAAAAGATTATTATATACTTGCTAAATTTCCTCAATTAAGTATATTAGATGTTTTTGGAACATCTTCCACGTTACCAATATTAAAAGCTACCATCAATTTTTCAAGTTTTATTCATCTACAAAAAATGTCTCATACATTTTATTTAAACAAATTTAATCAAAATTAAATTCATTTCTTTTTTTAATTTTGAGGAACTAATTATTTCATAAATCTCAAACCGGTATAATAAAAATAAATATAGTATTAATAATCCATTTTATTTTTTTTATTTCCGACTCCCGAACCGAGTGGCGGTTACCAGCACCTCTTAATTATCGCTGGCGGACATGATCGGTCGGTTCCAGTGTCCAACGATCGATACACAGGCGCGCGTCGGCGCCTCAAACGGCCCACAGCGGCTCACCAAAGTGTGTTGGTCCTGTTGGCGGCGTCGCATCGGTCGGTGATCCACTCGATGTGTCCAGATGCCGATTCGCTGAAGAATACGGTGGCACCTCTGGTCCGCTCGATTTCATTCGATTTAAAAAATTAAAAAAGTAAGAAATCAGAAGAATTTATTTTCACCGACATTTTTACCACATTTGAATTTCCCACGTGTAATAATTTTAATTTAATTTACCCTTTCCTGTCTGAATAAAAAATTAAATTGGCATCCTTAAATCACTTTTGCAACTTTGAAATGATAAAAACAAAATGGCGTTTGATAAAACATGTGTAAGAATAATTTGTATATTCGTCTATTGATCAGAAATAAAAATATTATTTGTATTTTGCCATAGATGCCTATAAAATATTAAAATGAAACATGATTCCATATGACATCAATAGCCAGGAAAGGGTTAAACAAAAATCAGTTTTTTTGTTTGTTATCGATTATCGGATCACTACACCGACGATTAAATAATTTCATTTTCTTTAATTAATTTACGAAATTTTATCATACTTAACATAAATTTATTTAGTTCTTGATTTGTTTTGTTTTAATTTTAAAATGATACTTTGAATTCAATTATTATTTCAAAAAATTTTTAAATATTTCCTAAAAAAATTCCTAGCAAAGCATAAATAAAAATTAAATCTTTAAATTTATAGAAACAAATATTCAACAAACAAATAACAAATAAACTATAACGGTCGTAGTTATTGTCACATAATACCAGTTATATTATTTGTATATAAATCTCAGGAAAAAACCAAATTTTGTGATAGCTGTTAAATATCCGCTTTTAAAGTAAATAAATAAATAGGAAAACCATTTCGAATAGCAAAATGTGTATGATAAAATGACTTTTAGAAACAGTGGTATGATTCTTTTTGAATGGTATTGGTAATTATCCTTTATATTTCCTTATTTTTTGTATCTTACATCTGTCTTTTAATTATATTTTTCAGTAATATTATTCAATTTTTAATGTTTTAAGGCACTTTCTGCTATCAATTTCATTTTCATAATTTCAGTGTGAAAACAGATTTACAACAAAAATTATACGTTTTTAGTTGATAGTTCAAAATATTTTATCAAGAATTAAATTTTTTAATGCCTTAAAATGTAAATCTTTTCGAAATATTTGATTTCTAAACATATTAATTAAAAATAATAATTTTAACAATTTCTTTATAAAAACTCAAAATAAAAAAATTATAAAATTGTTAAAAATAAATTTAATTTAAATCTAATTAAATACTTTTCTTTTATTTTAAAAAATATTAAACTTAATTTTAATTGTTAATTTAAAAAATATAAACTTATTAAATTATTATTTTAATTATTTTTCAATAGTCAATCGTTTTAAATGAAAAAAAATTCCAATTTCCATCTGAGTGCGAAAATCACCATTTTAAGTTCAACATACTGACATCCACTTACAGCTTCACACATTCATACAATTCAAAATATTCCTCGCACTTAGTATTTCTAATGGAATATCATTTTTCATTATAGTGACCTTTGAGTTCATCATAAAACCAAGAGGTATTGGTCAAATTTTGGTTTTCACTATTTGCCTATGAAAAATAGAAGATATTCCGTGTTTGATTTTAAAAACTGGTGACATACGGTTTGTAGTGCTCAGTAATTCGTTACCAAAATCGTAATTGATTTTTTTTCAATTTATTAAGTATAGAATTTTAGCAATTAATTCCGAATTAATTTTTATATAAATTTTTATTGAATTAAAAAAAACAATAATACAAAATAAGTTTTATTCATGCTTTTTCCTATTCTTATTGTTGTCGCATAATTCTTTGAATATCATTCAAATTAGAATTAATTTGATTAAAAGTTATTGGTGTTCGGGTGTCCATATATTTCTTTTGTGAATTTTGAATATCTTTATCGACCTCAATAAATGCATATAGTCTAGATGCAATTTCAAATTTACTGCCATATTTATTATGAAATTCATGGGATATCTCTTTCAAAAATTCAAATGCTCTTATATTAGAAAATTCAATTTTAGTTAAGATGATACAAAAAAATTCTCTATCAATTAAATCATGAAACATATATAGATCACTTTCTATGGAACAAATTGAATGATATAAATTAGTCATTTTCTTAAGCAATGGTTTCGCTTGATTTTGATGATTATTTAAACTTTTAATCTTTTCATCTTCTTGTATTGAAGCTGCTAACACCAGCCCATCGTTTATTTTTAAATTTGTCAGCAAGATAATTTTTAAGTTTACGTGGGATTATTTCACAAATTGCCAAAAATACTGGAGAGCAAAAAAAGAACGAAAACCGACGAAACTTTTATTGTTCTCTATCGAAAACCCCAAACCGATTTAATACAGACTTTTATTTCTAATTCAAACTCTTTTTTTAAATTGTGACAAAGTCTTGTATACATTTCAACATGCAAACACACACACATAACAAACACACATTCACCAATCATTTACATTTCATTAAAGAAAACACACATATAACTTACCCAATTACACTTATTTCCTTCATTCAAACACACACGCAATCAGAATTCACACAACATGCAATTACAAAGCAGAAAGATTAACATGCAATTAGAAATTACGAAATACGTGGAATGACAGGAATTGCAATTAGTTGAGTGCTTCGGAACGAGAGGCTTACAATTTGTTTAATTATATTAACATTATCGATTGATAATGTTTTTTTAACTTACAGAATGTTGCCTCCTCATACTCGGTAACATTATTTCACTTTCATTCGAACTATTTGAATTATTAATTTTATTTATTATTTTTTATTTAATTTATTTATTTTATTTAATCATTTTAATTACTTTATTTATTTAATTTCTTTTTTATTTATTTAATTTATTAATTTAATTATATATTTCATTTATATTTTCCTGAAACTAGCAAAAATGTTCGGTCAAATCAGCAATTCTTCGCACTACCACTGTTGATAGTTTTGATAATTGAATGGAACGAGACAGGAAAGACAGAAATTTGATAATTCGGATCAAGTAATTAAAATGATCCTGAGATAATTTTATTTACTAGTGTAATTGTGAGGATATTTTTATTGGCTTGAGTAATTTCCGATTTTTAATTATTTTTTTGTTTTTATATTTGCAGTGAGTATTATTAAAAATGAGTACCAATTATGAATTAATCGTGAAGCCATTGACCAGTGGTTCAAATATGGATCTCATTAATTTTTTTCAAAACCAAAGTGTTTTGAAATCATCATTGGTTTGTGTAATATGTTTAGCTGAATCTGTCTTTGTCAACAGATTCAATGTTTCAGATAAATACGCATGGAGATGTCTAAATAAACACTGTGTTAAATACAAATTTTATATACCTTTAAGGAACTGTAGTTTTTTAGAAAATTATTAAATTTTTTTAAGAAATTGGTTGGAAATTATTTATCACTGGTCAAAAGAAGAACAAATCAAAAATGTTATGAAAAACCTATCAATATCTAAGCCAACAATTGTTAATATTTTTAAAATGTTCCGGCAATTTTGTGCAAAATATTTTACTGAAAACCCTATTATGTTAGGTGGTAATGGATTGATATGTCAAATAGACGAGTCTTTATTTTGTCATAAGCCAAATATCACAGAGGTAGACCAAGTTAAAATCACATATGGGTATTTGGAATCGTTGACACTCTATCGTGGATTTATGAAAATATTTAACGATAGATCTGTTTCAATGTGATTGCCAATTATTAAATTTTGTCAACCAGGAACAATTATAGGAAGCGATCAATGACGAGTATATCGCTATGTCAAGAAGGATTTTCAAAATGAGACAGTAAATCATTCCGTAAGCTTTGTGGAGCCTAAAACAGGTGTTGGCACTCAAAATATTGAGTCATATTGGGTCAAGATGAAAACCAGAGGAAAATTCATGAAAGGAATAAGAAAGGATCAATTAGAAAGTTATTTTAATGAATACATGTGGAGAGATAGCTTTCCGGATGATCCTTTTTAAAAAACTTTAGATTTAATAAAATATTAATTTAATTCTATTTAATTTTACTCATTTTTTATTTTTTGAGTTTATTTGAAGGATTAATTTATTTACTTGTGTAATTTGAAGGATTAGTTTATTTACTTGTGTAATTTGAAGGATTAGTTTATTTACTTGTGTATTTTGAAGGTTATTTTTATTTACTTGTGCAACTTTGGGAACATCTTATTTACTTGATCCGATTATTCTAATTCGGTTTGTATAATAATTTTATAAATTATTTAATCATTTTTTTTATTGACCTTTATTTTTTTATGTACACATAATTTAAATATATATAATTTATTATAAATAATGAATAAATAGTAGGATACTACACTTAGTAAAATTGTTAATCTGCTTTTTAAACGACTTTATTTACAATTTTATGATGACTACTTCACATTCTCAATATTTTTTAAGTTTCGATTCTAAGCAAAGTATTGTTTTCCTTAAAACTCTAATACTTATTATTGGGTTCGGATTCAAAATTTAAACTCATGACACAAAAATTTATTTCTATCACAAATAAAGTTTTTCAAACAAATATTTCTGAGGAACCTAAGCATTTTCATTTTTTTACACAAACCATTATAAATAAAAATAAATATAGATATTGTTATTTCATTTATTAAGAATTTAAATTTTATACTCGTTTTTTGATAAAATTATAAAAGTTATTTTAGTAAAATTTTGTCACAAAGATTTTATTTTGTCGTTTATTAAATTTTCATTTTATTTAACATATTTAATTTAATTGTTTCTCAATTACATTTCCATTTCGATAAAATCATACTTTCAAAAAAATAACATTAAATCACATTTTCATTTACTTCAATTTAATCGTTTTAAAATTATATTTAGATTTCAAAAAAATCACATTTGAAAAAATAAATTAAAATCACATTTTTATTCATTTCGCTTTTTTTAAGGTTTTTAAAAGTATTGTTATTAAATTTAAATAAAAGTTACAAAATAATATTTTAGTTGATTATTAATTCAAAAATTAAATATTAAATTTTATAATTATTTTATTTTACTTCAATTAAATATTTTAAAAATTAAATATTAAGTTTTATATTCCCATCAAAATTAAAATTTACTTTATTACTTAATAATAAATATTTTTATTGGCTCTAAATTAAATTTTAATAAACCTACCTTAAAATTTATTTTATTTTTACATAAATTAATTTTTACATTAAATAGCGAAAATCTTATTTCAACATATCTATAACTCTACTTTATGAAATATAATTATTTAATTATTAATTTGATCAGATTTTAAATTCAAAAATTTTATGAACTCATCAAAGCTCCTAACATATATCAACAGACTAAAATGTTTTTCATAAATAATATCTTTAATAATATTTTGTAAAGTATAACGATCATTAATTATTTTTTAATATTTTGTCACAGTGACCAGCTTTCCAAGACTGTTATTAAACCTATTGACTTTCAGACCTCTGTCATTAAATATTGTCTGAAGTTTTAAAGAAAATCGTTTTGTCACGATGAATCATTTCAGAAACACAGAAGAGCCTCAGACAAATGATTACAGATTTCAAGTTAATATTATTAAATTATTATTAAACTGGGTTGAAATTATATAGAATTTTTAATTTTATAAATAATAAAAATAAAAGCATGATTTATTTGAAACAAGTTTAGAAAGGAAAACACGCTGATATAAAAAATAGAAGTAACACTTCTTTAAAGAATAAAAGTGGGTATGAAGGGTTAATTTAAATTTGCATCTCGCCAGAATAATTTATTATTTTTTAATTTAAAAGGTTAAATATTTTAATGTTAATATGCTTATTAAATATTTTAAAATTAAAAATGATTAGAAAACCATTAAATATTAAATATTTATTTATAAATAAAAATATTTTTACAGTCATAACAATTTATATATTTTAATAGAAGTTATGAAACAATTTTAAATAAATTTTTAAATAAATTTTTAGTTTTAATGTGAAAATTATTTAATAAACTTGCAAGATTTTAAAAATTGAATCGAAAAAATTTAATAGATTAATTTGTGGCGAGAAATAATTACGAAATAATTGGAACCATATTTAATTAATTTGAAATAAATTAATAAAGATTTGAATGATAATTCTAAACAATAATTTGATAATAATAATTTATAATATATTCTTTCTAACATCCCCCTTTCTTAAAAGATCTTAGCCACTCTATATTACGTATTATTTTTTTCCAGTATTATTTTCCAACTCATAACTACGATCATGAATCTTTTTAGTTACTCGATATGGTCCTTCATATCTGTTATCGTCTTTCACACGACCTTCTTTTTTTACTAAAACTTTCTCATTTATTTCAAAATGTCTGTTTTCCCGATTTTCATTTTGATAATTAACTAATTTTTGATTTTTTTATAGCTGCTTGTATTCGTTCATCTCTGTTATTAGTTGTATCTGTGCCACCCCATTCTCTGTTGATTTTAAAACCGAAAACTATTTCGGCCGGACTCATTTTTAATGATTTTTGGACAGTAGCATTTAAACAAAATTCAATTTCAGGAAGTATATCCACCCAGTTTTTGCTTCTATTTGTCTCCACTGTCGTGTTAATATAATCTTGAATAGTCCTAAATTGCCTCTCAATTATACCATTTGTATTATGGTGGTGTGGACTTGAAAATTCTAACTTGATCTGAAACTTTTCACATATCGTTCTAATTAATTTTGATTCAAAAGTTCTTCCACGATCAACATGATTTAACCTTGGTGCCCCAAATTTTAAAATCCAATTGTTTAAAATAGTTTTCGATGTTGTCTTTTCATCTTGTTTAGTTATTGCGGTCAGTGAAACATATGTACTAAAATGGTCAATTATACCTAATATGTACTTTTTTCCATATCTATTAGTCTTAAGAGGCCCACAAAAATCAATAAAGATTGATTCAAATGGATTATTGCATTGTTGTTTGATGATGATTTCTTTTGTTCTGGTTGTTAGTAGCTTCCTTTTTTGACACCCCTCACAAGTTTCAATTATTTCCTTGACCTTTTTTTAATGTCTTTCATTGCATAAATATCTTCTATGTAATTGAGAATCTTTTCCATACCAGCATGACACAATAATAAATGAATATATTGAATAAATTTATCTCTTTTATAATCCGGAATCCATATTTTTTCATCTCAGGTCATTACTAGTCCTTCTTTTAACATATATTGATCTATTTCAAAATCGTTAACCCGTCTTTTAATTTCCTCAATTTCTCTACTATCCTGTTACCATCGTATAACATCTGATACAGAAAGTGTTGCTAAAATTTTGGTCTTTAATTTTCCTTTTTTAGCCTCCTCGTGCTGCATTTGACATTGGCAGCACATATCACAATCTCTCCTTGATAAAGCATCTGCATTTGAGTGATGCAAACCTTTTCTGTACTCTAATTTCATATCTAAACTGCTTAAAAAGTTTAGCCAAATTTGAAACAGCGATGTTATTGGTTTCTTTGTCGTCATCATATATGTTATAGCTTTGTGGGGTATATATAACTTTCATCGAAAATTTTTTCATCGAAATGATTTTCACCGAAATTACTTTTACCGAAATGAATTTCATCGAATTTTTTTTCACCGAAATTTTTTTTCATCGAAATTTTTTTCACCGAATTTTTTTATCAAAATTTTTGTCATTCTTTCGCCGAAATGAAACCCATAAAAAATAATTTATAACCATTAAAATTAAACCATTAATCGATAATATAATATATACCATAACGAATTTCATCGACAAATACTTTCATAGAAATAAATCAAAAATGGTCGTTAAATTTATTGCAACAATTATTAAATATATCCGGAAACCCATACATATTACTACGTTAAATTAAAAATATTTTCACCGGAATGTATTTTTTTGAAATGCATCAAAAATAATTTATAGCAATAAAAATTAAAACATTAATAGAAAACAAAAAGTAAGGCAATAATTTTTATTTGACACAATTCCAAATAAGTAATTTTTCTTATCGCAATTGTGAGACCAGCCTATTCTTGATTCTGCTATTAATTCTTTCATAACTGGAATTAGAACTTAGCCCTGAAAATCCTGCATTGTACTGTGGTATTCTGAGCTCATTGTAGCTTTGATGATCCTTAAGTGAGTAGTATGAAAATGGGCATTCGGCATACATACCCCCCCCCCTGGCCATAACCATGGCAACGGCATGGGTTACCGTGGTTACCATGGCAACGGTC